>JAJKFI010015946.1:0-10488 GCA_029204185.1 Lerista edwardsae
TGTGTGTGTGTGTGTGTGTGTGTGTGTGTGTGTGTGTGTGTGTGTGTGTGTGAATGGCAAGACTGTGTTTAAGGCGTAGAAACGTATATTTGATTTTGGGAACCAACGTTATATATCCAAATACTTTCACATGTGAACCACATCCCTGATCCATATTACAAGATTCATGGTGTTTGTTTGAATCTACAAAGTGCATTTTTAAAAGGTGTCTCTTCAAAATGTAACATTGCCCTTTCTTCCTTTCCATGCAGGAACTGCATTGGACAACAGTTTGCCATGAATGAGATGAAAGTTACTCTGGCCTTGACGCTTCTGCGGTTTGAGCTGTTTCCTGACCCTTCCAAGCCCTCCATTCCCACTCCACAGGTTGTCACCCGCTCCATTAATGGGATACATGTGAAACTGAAAGCTATTCCCTGATAGCACCATGGCTTAGCCCACCTCCCCTATACTATGGCAGTTACCTAAGTTACCTAATATTACCTAAGTTAATGTAACAGGAACAACAGCATATTTCCCCCTACATCCCACCATTTCTTTCCATTTCCTCTGTTGCTTCTCCTTTGTTGCTATCTACCCTGTAAGACTATCGGGGCAGAGACCTGTCTTCTGATGTACATGTACATGAATGGTGGTATAATAATAAAAATGCTTGGTATTGCCACAGTGGTAATGTTGGCTGGCTCAGGAAGACTTGCTTATGTAAGTAATTTGACATCTGGGAAAATCCAAAATCCGAAGCACGTCTGGTCCCAAGCGGTCTGGATGAGGGGTAACCTACCTGTACCTACTATTTTTACAGCAGTTTTAGTACACAAAATGTTTTCGAGCATTTGTTGCCAAACCATCGGTTAGGACCCACCAGTGTGTCACAACCCCCTTCTTGGTGAGTTGCGAAACTGACAAGCCAAGAGGCAAATGCCATGAGCCCTATGCTGCCGGGCTCCTGTGCGAGCAGCTGTGCCCGAGGAAAGCCCTGGGCTCTGAGACGGGGCTGCTGTGCTCACCGCCAGCGGTTTTGCAGGCAGCAAGTGGAGCAGCACCATGTCGGGTGCTGTGGACTGGAGCGGGGCAAAGGTTTCAGCGATGGCCAACATTACCAGTCCCACCCCGCCTCTCCCCACTCAGTCCTGCCTTCCCCGCACTCCCCCTCCCTGGAAAGCCGCACCACCGCCCAGCGGAAGGGATTGCTGTGAGGCAGGGGCGGGTCCTCCTCCATCTGGCTCTGGGCCCGGACCTGGCTGGCACTGGCCCAGCTCTGGCCGGAGGGCCTTCAGCGCTTGCGCAAGCATGCTCTTTGGAGCTTCTGTGACACCCGGAGACGGTGCTGGCCCAGCGCCAGTGGCACTGGCCCAGACAGGATCAGGCTCCGCCCCACACAAACATGTTTACTCGTACGTAGGCCACTGTGCCTCAATTGACGGGAAAGGGGAATGCAAGGCCACCGGAATGATTTAGATCTGATGAATGCGGAGCTCAACGAACGCTCCAGAAAGGAGCCCCCCCCCCACATTACAGCAAAAAGGAGAAAACATGCTGGAATGGCTAGTAAAGCCAAATTCTGGATGGGCCCCTATAGAGTGTCATTTACAAAAGTGGGTCCCACTGCTAAAACATTTTGGAGGTCAGAGCTGGGTCAGGGACACAGCACCACCAGCTTGCAAAGACACACCGAATCAGGAAGGTTCTGCACAGCTGAGACCCATCACTTAAATTAAGTGGTGTGCTTATTAATCCTTACTGACCTTTTTGTGACCTCCAAACATTCCATCACTCAATCAGGAGGTTTCCAACCTGTATTCTGACTCGATTTTTGAATGTGCCAGAGTGGTAAAAAGATACCTAGTTTCTTTCCGGGTAGCAAGGAGCACATCAGAGATCAACAGAGACCATCTTCAAAGCATTAGAGACCTTCAGAGATTTTTAGATAATCTTTTCCATGTTTGTCCAAGATGTCCAGCCTGGACCTGTTTCTTGGTTGTGTTGTGAGAACAGACCCCCCCCCCCCCAGGAGTCTCTCAGATTTTGTTAGGCTTTTCCTGGCTGGCCGTGCTCTGCCCCAGCCATGTCTGCAACCACTCTGCCTTTTTTCCCTGGCTTCCACAGCCACGTGCAACCATTACGAACTCTCCTGGCTCACAGCACACCGCTGAGCCATGTGGAACCATCATGCTTCTCCCTGACTGCAGGCCCACAGCCCAGCCATGCTGAAACCACTAAGTTCCTTTTCCTCCAACAGTGCAAGCCTGAACCATTGCAGAACTACAAAACATAACCCTTGTCCACAATAGAAGTCGTGGGAACAGTAAAAACAACAACTCTGGTGGGGAAAAAAACACTTCTTGGGAAGAGCAACTGTTATGAGCCTCCTTAGCCTGGCTCTGTACCGCATTGTGGTCATTTGGCTTATAGGTAAAATGGTGCTCATTTGCTATCTCATGATGGTCAGATGGAGGTGTAACCAGATGCACAGGGACCTGTAAAGGTGTAGGGGTAAGACCAGAATGTAAGGAATTTTGACTCCATTTTGGAAGTTGGGCTGCTGTCCTGCAAAGAGAAAAATCACAGAGGTGAGTCTCTTAGCGTGGACATTCCAAAGTCCCTCTCCCTAAGGGTCTTGTAATGCAAATCTGATGTCTGACAAAAGGAGCATTATAAAGACCATTTGAGCCTAAAATTCAATCAAGTCCTTATCTGCCAAGAGTTTTCTCCCATCGGAATAGCTGGCCACTCTTCAGGGTGATCTGAATCACAGTGAAAGTACTTACCACCATGATTGTGTCTCCAGCATTGTGGCTAAATCTGTCTAAGTGTTGCCTCCTGCTTTTGTGTTTAATTGTGCCCCTAACCAGTGATGTCATGCAGGGGGTACGCGGGGGTATGCGAGTACTGGTTTCTAGGATTACAGCTGGCCCCGCCCATTCACCCGCCCACTCATCGACTCCGCCCCCTGCAACATTTGAA
Organism: Lerista edwardsae; assembly: GCA_029204185.1. NCBI lineage: Eukaryota > Metazoa > Chordata > Lepidosauria > Squamata > Scincidae > Lerista > Lerista edwardsae. Next base: position 2,965 of record JAJKFI010015946.1, read on the forward strand.
TTTCCTGCATGTTTGAGTTGCCTGCATGTTCTCAGAGCCAGGAAGGCAGCGAGCGGAGCCTTGCCTTGCCTTGCCACTGAAAAATGAGCTGCTCTGGGGTTTTGGAACTGTTGGGTCACTTTAACATGAAGCCAGGCCTCCTTAACATGTTCTGGGGGTGCTGTGGAATACTGTTGCAACTGTTGGGTCAGTTTAAAATTGTCTGAGGCCTCAAAAAGGGCTTTTTTCATGTCACTTCCTGCCACGACATCACTTCCGGCTTATGATGTCACTTCCGGTGGGCGGGTCCCGACACGTGCCAATCAAAAGTGAGTACCTGTTGTTAAATCATTTAGATGACACCACTGCCCCTAACCCTTTCGTTAAGGTCACACAAAGAGGGGAGGGGGGGAGGGAAGCAAAAGCCTGAAAACCCACCCATCAGATGTTTTTATTTGCTGTTGTCAAATCCACAGTTTGCATATTCAATTGTATAACTGACCAAACCCAGATGTACAATTTACACAAGTCCTGTATCTCCTTGGGGGGCACAAGTTCTGTACCTCCTAGGAGGCACAAGTTTTGTAATCTCCATGGAAGCATACTGCATCTTGTGTCCATTTTGCTGATGTCTTGCACATGAGTAAAATGTATTTCTCTTCCTGCAACATTGAAGTCCAGCTGGCATTTTTCCATCCACGTGTCTGAATTTCCTTTGGCACTCAGGAAATGAGTATATAAGGGAAGTATCTGGGCTTGTTTAACAGTCTTGGGATGAGGGAGGTTGCTTCTTTAGAGGGCAGAGAGAACGCACGCCAGGGAAACGAGTCTGCCAAAACTTTCAGGGTAAAATTTGCGCACCCCCATTGTTGCTGCGGTGACCCGGGTCAGCTATCTCTGACCCGGGGGGGGGGGTAATTCACACAACAGTTGGACTGGGAGGAAGAAGGTGAATTAGCCTTCTTGCTGGTGTTAGGGCCTAGTCTAGTGTAGGAGTTTAGCTCTTTCTTATTTTAACATGTATCTCTGTTAAGAGTGCAATGGATTTAGACCTGCTTAGTTAGGCCAGCAAAGTTTGGCCCAGTGGTGGGATTCAGATAAATTAAGAACAGGTTCTATGTCCTAATGACCATTTTAAGTATACCAAAAGATATACTGAAAGGTAGTTTAATAATTTATGCATTTAATACTCAAATATGAACAATAAAAGAGGTACACGAACAAGATTATGTTATAAGAAAGAGTTTTAATATATTAATGAAAAAATATTAAATAACACCTGACAAGGCCACTGTCCGGCTCAGTCCTAGTCACATGGAACCAATTTTGTGGCATGTATGCTTCCAACACAACAACTGTATGCTACAAGGACAAAGTACCCCATCACCCACTCTACCCTGCAGCAACCCCTTGCAGGGTGTCTTGACTAGTTAGACACAAATTATTCTCATCAGCACCCAACTGGAATGTCACAAAAGTGAAGTGCAAAGACAACTGCTGAAAGATTTGTCCCCCTTCAAATAGCCAACAATATTTGACTTTCAGCTTTACTTATTTACATGGTTGCTGTCAAGTGTAAGATTATTGCACCTGTTTGTGTGTAGGAAGCAATTTCATTGTTCAGGTTGCAAGAGAGGCTACTTGCCACACAAGTCACAACTTGTGCTAGGATGGTGAATGGCAGTTCTCCCACTGCGAGGCTGCACTGAAGTGCATTTGCCATGGAAAACACACTCCTTCTAGGCCAACAAACCCCTCCAATTTCACCAGACTCAAAGCACCAGCCACAGAGCGAATTCCAAAATGGCCCCAAGTGCCAGGCATAAAATGAAACCCCTTTTAGGCCAACAAACCCCTCCAATTTCACCAGACTCAGAGCACCAGCCACAGAACGAGCTCCAAAATGGCCCCTAGTGCCAGGCATAAATGAAACCCCTTTTAGGCCAAGCCCCCCTCCCCATTTCACCACACTCAGAACACCAGCCAGCCACAGAACAAACTCCAAAAGACCCCCTACTGCCAGGCATAAAATGAACCCCTTTTAGAATTAACTTACCCAGGCAGGCCCAGGCACATTCCTTCGGCTCCTTGCTAGTCCTCACCACTCTACTCTGCTGCTCGCCGCCATCGCCACCCTGCTCCGCTGCTCATCGCCACCACCACTCCTCTCCGCCACTCGTCACCGCCCCTCCGCTCTGCCGCTCGTCGTCGCCACCGCTGCTCCGCCGCTCGTTGCTGCTCTGCTCCGCCGGTGGTCACCGCCGCCCATCCTCGCCAATGTGCTCCGCCACTCATCCTCGCCGCTCTGCTCTGCCACTCGTTGTCGCCGCTGCCTCTGCTCTGCCGCTCGTCATCCACGTGCTTTGTAAACTGCCGTGGCATGAAGTACGCAGGCACTGAGCTTGTACTTCAAATGGGTGGTACTAGGGAAATATCAGGGACCGCCTACAAGCCCCTCTGCTCTCCGATCCACCTTCGCCCACCAGTCCGAGGGAGGAAAGGGGGCGGAGCAGCAGGGCTTGTGCTTTCATGAGGCCAACTGAAGCAGTCAACTCAGGCAGCAGACTTGCGAAGGTGCCCATTTCCCGGCCTCCATTGATCCTCCTCCTTCCCTCACTCCCCGGATTGAAAAAGGAACAAGAAGGAAAGAGCAGAAGTGTTTAAGAGAGAAGAACAGTGGACCAAGACCGAGGCTGCTATCTGTAACATTAATGAATTGAATTATAATGGAACAGATGTGGCTAAGAGCGTAACCCTATATGCGCCATTAGGCCAATGGTAGCCTCTTGCGTCAGCCTAATGGCACTAGTGACACCGACCAGCACCCGCACATTGTCACTGGTGCCGTTGGCCAATGTCAGCAGCAACCTCAGCTCGAGGGCACTGGCCAGAGGCCCCGCTGCACCAGTCATGCACCAGCTTAAGTCAGCAGGCACAAGAGTGGTTCTGGGTGGAGGGAGTGTGGGAGTGTGAGAGAAACTGGGCTGGGGTGGGGTGGGGCCAGGATGTGACCACTCCCAGGCCACACAGCCCCGATTCAAGAAGCACAGCATCCTGAGCTCCGCATCTGCTATACAGCAGGCATAGATCTGAGGAGCCCATAGGGGAGGCTGGGGCAAGCATGCAAACATGTCCTTGCCCCAGGGCGGCTCCTGAGCACTCCCAAGCTGCGCTCCTGCCGGCCTCACAGTTCCAGCGCAGCTTAGGATTGCACTCTACGTGAACCTTCTGGTTTCAGCTTTCAAGGCACTTTGATTTTGGGCCCTACTTGTCATCAGCATTTGGAAATACAAACAGAAGAGTAGAGCTCCTCAGACTGATCTTGTAACTTCACACACAAACACCCCCAGCAGTCCTTCTTACCTACATCCTGAGGCATTTCAGTTGAGGAAATCACTGCAAATGGTTCTACATTCTTGTCTAACCATCGCAAGGCCTCTAGCTGCCCATCTCAGGAAGTAGAGAAGTCGTCTGCTGGTGGCGTGCTGTCTTCAGCAGCTTGACTAAAGCCTCTGGAATTCAGGAGTCCACAAAAACAAGGGAGGAGCATTAAGTGCCAAGTATGGCACTGGATCCAAGCTGCACTATGAAAATACTTCACTAAGCAGAGCTCTGAAAAACAAACTCCTTCACAGCGGAGCTATCACAACACTTTTTTATATGCTGCAAAATAAGAACAAACGAAGCAGTTGGTCATGAGTGCATGGCTGGGTCTGTGTGCCAGCTGGCAGAGAAAGAGCTCTAACACTGGTAAGTCAGCACGGGGGTAGGTGCTGATATCCTATCCCCTTTCCAGCCTCGATCTGCCTTCCCTGAGCCACTTGGACCTCAGCCAGCTATAAACCTGGCACAGGTCCAAATAGACCCAGTGGGGCAGCAAGAGCTTACCTAGGGCAAGGGTGCAGAAGTTCCTTTGAGGAGTCCTTTGCAACTCAAAAAATCCCCTACAGGACGCTGTGATGCGCTCATTGGAATGGCTGCATCGGCGTATGGAGCGTTAGGTGGGCTGGGGCTGTCAATATGGGAAGTTGGAGCTGAATCACATTGCTGAAAACTTTGACAGTTTACTACCCAACTGTCCTTCGGGAATAAACCCAAGTTTGTTTGAAGAGTTTTGCTTGCATTTCTTCTACGTTGTTTGGCGTATCCGACCCTTGGCTACTTTAATGGAAAATCTCTCCACGCTATCCTGCCAACTTCATCTTTGTATCTGTTTTGATGGCATCAAGCCAGTGGGTCTTTGTCTGCCCCTTCTTGTTCCGCTGATAACTGCTAAGAACATAAGAATGATTCCTGACATCATTGACTTCTCTAGGGAATTTGTACGTATGACGTGGCCAATGTAAATCAGGCTTAGTTGCCATTTTGGATTCTAACGATGTGTCTGACTTCATATGATCCAGAACATTTTGATTAGTTACTCTGGCTGTCCATGGTATATGTAACAATATTGTCCAATACCACAATTCAAAAGCATCAATTCTTCTTCAGTCAGCCATTCTTATTGTCCAACTCTCACATGCATATATCATTATAGGAAATATGATTGCTTTAATTAGTCTGCCTTTTGTATTTAAAAGTGATGGCTTTTCTAGCTGTTATGCATGTTAACCATTGCAGTTCGGCCTAAAATTATTCTGTCTTTGATTTTGGGTGTAGAACCTCTACTGTAATCTGCTCAAACTCTGGCAGGGTACCAGCCAGAAGGGAGCATCCCTGATTGTTCAAGGCCTTGCAGAGAATGAGGTGCAGGCAAGCAAGCAAATGGTTAAGCTGCATCTTGGCATTGTGGTCAGGAACTTCAAGATTACCACAAGTTCAAAGAAAGAGTTCAACTGGCTTTCTAAGTAAGGGCACAATCCAATAACAAATGATGTGTTGATGCTATGTGGTAGCTTTGGTGTAATATCATAGTGCTGGTGAAGGGGCACCAACCAGCACCCCTGCATCGGCTCTAGAGCTCTTGGGCCAAAGCTAGCAACAGCGTTGGCCCAAGAGCGCTGGTGCTAAGATGCCATTGTGCCAGCCAAACTTGGCTGGTGCAAGGGTGGCTCTGGGAGAAGGAAAGGCGGGAGGGAAAGTGGTTCTGAGCAGGGGCGGTGAATGGGCCAGTGGGCGTGCTGGACTGGGGAGGGGTTGGGGTTGGGATGCGGCCAGTAGGCCACATTCAAGGTTCTATCCCCAGGCCGGGTTGCCCCGATTTGGGTCGCGTGGCTTCATATACAGCAGGCACAGATCTGAGGAACTCTGTGAGGAGGCTGGATCCTCCCCAGGGGCAGGGGTGTGAATGTGCCCTTGCTTTGGAGAGGTTCCCCAGCATGCCTAAGGTGCGCTGGATATGGCCTCACCATATGATGTTATGAGTTATGAGTTATGATGCTTGACCACAGAGCAACTGACCAGCTTTACTAGGTTGACCTTCTTTCCGCACTGAACCACTTAGAGTTGAAAGATTTGTCAAGCATTATTTTCATATTTGAGATTACAGAGGTAGCGTGACCACACGCAGCAGAGAACTCCTTCATCTTTAAAACTGGAACAGAGGGTGAAATCTGATACCAATAATCTGATTGCATCAGGCATGTTGAGCGGTATTCATCTTGTAGAAACTTGCACAGTGTCTTCTGTACAGAGAGGTGAAAGAATGATGGCTGTACCAGAGACTCGGATTAACTTTTCTTAGTTTTGGCAACCTCAGAATTTTTCTCAAGTTTTCTACTTGCTGGTTCTTTTGGGTCTTCTCTGTGTGATCTTGAAAGCCATCCAATTACATTGGATGAGGCAGACTATAGCGGTTTTCCTGGACCTCCCAGCCACTGGCTGTATGGCCATGTCCAAATGGTAAGCTGAGAGCTGGGAAGTGTGCGTGTGTGTGTGTGTGTGTGTGCGTGTGTGCGTGTCAGTGTACGCCCGTGTAAGCCTGATTGCTAAGTGCTGTCTGCTCTTCTTTTTGTTTTTCAAATATGGGTGGTTCTGTTCTGCTAATAGGCTGGGCTTATTAGAAGTTTATTCTAAATCCCCACCCCCAATAGTGCATGCAGTTGGTTTATATCTACTTGCCTCCAATCCACAAAGATCCTCATACAGGCGTTTTCAAAGAAACAAAAAGAGAAGAGGGAAAAGGGAAGGGAAAATCAAAACAAATACGCAGATACAGGGAGGAGAGGAAGGGAGGAAAAATGAGAAAGAACAAAAAAACTGCCTTGTAAAGAATGCAGTAATAAGTGAAGGTTCAGCACAGACTAAGGCTGCAATCCTACACAAGCTTTACTGGGAGTAACACAGTAGAACTAAGTAAAGCCAGGATGATGGCAAGTAATTGATTATCGTCTTTCTCTTTCGATTTCTTTTATGTTTGCTCTCATTTATTTCTTTTAAACTAATGCATTAAATTCCATATGCCCAATGATGCCAGCATTTCATTTGCATTGGACAATGTTTTCTCTCTAAACACCATGTGTAACACAAATTTTATTACGATTTTAAATTCAAATTAGGTAATTCAAATTTCAGATACAAGTTACAATTTGAAAAACACAAACAATAGTGCACTAAAAAAAAAGTGCACAATTCAGTTCACAGGTGATAACATGTACTCCTATTTGTGATGGATCTATTTAGTGGTCATTGCTATTATCTCAGAATACCCTGAGGAAATGCATATATATATAAGATGATTTTGTTGGAGAGTCATCTTGAAGGTATCACTGAAAGGTGCCTCTCATTTCAGTTCACAATAAAGGTGTGCCTCAGGGCCAGATGAGATGAGATGGGGAAGGTGGGGAAGTCTATACCCCTCTCTTTTTAAAGCTAAAAATACAGCTGTGCAAGGGATACAAATTTGATTGGTACGGTGGTAAGGGGTGCCTAACCTTTTCCTACGGGTTATTTGCTAAACAATTTGCCCTCCCCCCAATCAGAGGTGTTCCTAGGGAGGGGGGAATGCTAGGTGTTGCAGAAGTCTGAGCTCCTGAGTAACATGGCCCCTCCCACTTTCCTCCAGGGCCATTTGTGGCTTGAAGAGCTGGCACCGAGTTTTTGTTCTCTAAAGCCTGTTAGAATTTGCCTCCCTGTAGGAATGCCACTGCTCCCTACTGTTTTTGCACCTGCAAGGGAAAAGCTACAGGGATCCTGTTGCTGCTGTAAAATCGAGAACTCGACTGGCTGATCAGTAGTTCCACCCTTTTTTTGCATGAGCACCTATAAGAAGCAGTGTGAGTCTCCGTGAGGTTCCTTTATTGAGTACTTTTTTAAAACTGTCACTCATGAATTCCTTCTGAATCTTGCAATGCATTGAGTCATGTTTCACATGGATGTGGATATTTAATGGTGGAAATTTTGATTCCATCTGGCACCTTGCGCAGTAGGCATTTTGAAAAACCTGCACAGCAGGTTTCTGTACACACAGGAGAAAGGATGGAAGCTATACTGGAGACTTGGATAAACTCTTCCTGGTTTGGGCTGCCTGAGAATTTCTCTCAGGTTCTCTCCTTGCTGGTTATTTTGGGTCTTTTCTATGTGATTCTGAAAGCCATCCAATTATAT
>JAJKFI010015947.1:0-29893 GCA_029204185.1 Lerista edwardsae
GGCATACCCCCTTCCCTAGTTACAATCAGTAACTACCCATTCCCCCCCTCCCCAAAAATGTCCCAACGTAAAACTTCACCCCTCAGTCTGGCGTTACACAAAAGTCCAACATAAAAGTCCTGCCACTCGGTCCCCAAAGTCCAACAAAGTCCAAGCAGAGAAAGGGGGTGCCTGTCCTGTCCCTGCTGCCAACTCAAAGTCACAGCCTTACGGCGCGGCCCCAGCAGGTGGCCGTCTCCCGGCTGTCCCAACTTCAGCGTTGGGGTCTCCACTCACACTCCCAGTCTGAGGTCAAGGAAAGGAAGGGGGGGTCAATGCAGGGTCTCTCCGAGGTCTCCTCACACCCAAGGGCTGGACTGGCGGCAGTCACGGGCCGGCCTCCTGTCACATCCACTGGCCAGCGGGGAGCGTCCTGCTTCGGCCCGGCAGCGCCGTCCTCCAGCTGCCACTTCTCCAAATAGACCTCCCTTTCCTCGGTTCAGGCGGTCCCTTTTATTGCTTTTATTTATCAGCCCCTCTCACCGCAGCTGCGTATGGTAGATTGGCGGCAGCTGGTCCACGCTCCCATGCCAGTGATTCACAGCCCCTTCCCTCCCTACCTGCCGCGCACCTCGTGCCCGCGACTGTCGGGGCCTGACAGAGCTCCTTCTCACATCATCAACCTGCACCCACCCTAGACTATCTGTGCACTAAGCACCTGAGCACTTCCACCGAACTGTCTAACGCTCCCCCCCCCCATCAGCTGCATGTGAATGCAATGATTCTGTGCCCTGGCACACCTGGGGGATGAAAGGGTGCAAATGCCCCAGGGTGCTGCCAGCTCTTCATAGCAGCATTTCGCCCAGCTGCCTGCTCCAGCCATCTGATCCCTTTTTGAAAACCCGAATGCAGCCAGCAGCCTGTTTCATTCAAGTGTTTAAAACTTCACCACAATTACTTCTGGGTGAAGAGTGGCAGCTGGCTGGATGTGCTTCCAGTGGCACATCCTTCAGGACTGCCACTATTCTGCCCCCACCACAACCATCCCATGGTAGCAGGAAGTGATCTCACTGTTACAGCGATTAATTCCAGTGGGTCAGGGAACTAGGACTGAGAGAGGAGGAGCTGCAGCTGCCTTTTCTCCCTTTGCAGCAGAAGCTTTGACGGCAGCAGCTGACTCTAGCTAGCTCACCTTGCATCTCTGCATGGGCTGAATGCCTACAGGCCGTTCAGTCCATCTGGACCCGAGAAGGGCACAGGACTCACTTGCTAGTGGAACAGAGCAGGGGGATAATTTATTTTCTTGAAACTGTTCCTTGAAAGAATTTCCCCTAGCGGAGTAGCTGTGGCCCTTCCCCTAATGACCCAGATTAATTCAGTGTCAAGTGTGTTATGGGAGGAAGCAGGACAGCTACTAAGGGGCTGCTATAATTAAGAACCCTCTAGTTATGAAAGCAAATGGGAGGATGAACAGAGGCTTAAACAACAAAATGCCAAACGGCGAAGGAAAATCTGGTTGTATACTAGTAAGATCGAAATAAGATGCCTTTCCAATGGCATTTTTCTGGAACAAATGAGACAAGGATTATATTCTGCTTTCCCAACTTCCAAAAGCCCATATTGCTGATGGCATGTGTGTACCGCTGGCTAAAAGTGTCGTGAATGTGCCGGAAAGCACAGTCATGACACCATGGGAGGAGGAAGCCCTAGCACTGGGTCAGTGCTAGTTAGTGCCCAGCCTAAGTGCCGAAAGGAAGGGCCACTGGTGCTTCTGCAGCACCAGCAACTGGAAAGTGCTTTTGGGATGGGGGAGAGGTGGGGAGGGGGTAGAATTGGGGGGGGGGAGAGGAGCAGACCCAGCAGTGACTTCCACATTGGCCGGGCAGCCCAATACAGGGCTGCTAGAGTCTTTATCATCAAAACAGCCAGCAGACTCAAGGAATCCCACTGTGGGGGCCATGGCTTTCCTTGGAGGAAGGTGACAAATGTCCTTTTTTCTCTGAGGAGATCCCAGAGGCTGCTGCAGTGATAGTCATTTTGCTACCGCCGTTTCTATAGGAGCTGCCAGCTCAGGATTGGGCTGCCCAAGGTATAAAATCCCAATCCACCATATTCCCTGCATGACAATTCAATGGTGCCAACATAGCATCTGCTGCATCCTGTGGGGGAATTCCTCCTATAAGCTCCTGCCAGCCCAGTGGGTCTACTTGGACCTGCATCAGTGATATTATTAGCACAGCTCTTCTCTCAACCCTACTTGTTCCCCAAGTTTTTTTGGTCTGCCCCCCCTCTCTGGGTCGACCCTCCAACTATTTTAGTTTATTAATTAACCCTTGCTTGAGAAGGGCGTTCATGCTTGCTCGTCTTAACATTTTTCCGTTGGCTATGCATTTTGGCTGTTTCTCTAAACTCCCATTTGAGAAAAGACTATGACTTTTCTGTCACCTTACCCTGGATTCATTGGAACATATAATTCTTAGATGCCCAGCTCTCCAATTCCTAGGTCGGCTGCAGCTTGATCCTCTTTTTCTAGTGCTTTCCCTAACCCCCTCCCTATCCTCCTTAGCGATCGTTGTTCCATGATCACTAATTCTGTTGCTAGCTTTTTAGCTACAATTATGAAATTAACCCTTTCCTTATGACCCTCTGTAACCCCAGCTATTCTGTGATACTTTTTTGTGCTTGTTATTTACTTTATATGCCAATAAAGGTTATGACGAATGAAATGTGGACACATGCAGGTGGATCAAGCCCAGGAAAGGAACTTGGATGTGGCAGTTCTGCCCCCAAATACACCCTTCTTGGTCTCAATCTGCCCCATCATTGCCCCATTCACCGTTCACCCACAGCCCATTCCATGCCCCCCCCACCTCCCTCCCACCCACTGCATGGCTTTACTTGGGTGGCAGGTGCTCAAAATCCACTGCTGCACAGAGCCAGCCATTTCTTGCTTCTGGTGGTGGCCAGCCTGCCCTTGCTGGTGTGTAACACTTTGTGACTGCTGGAAAGCTCCTAACATCACTGGAATGTTCACTGTGCAGGTGCTATTAGGATTGGGCCATAAGTAAATAAATTAATCAAATCACAGATAATGTTTTTTTCCTAAGTAGAAAATCTGAAATCGGAGTTTAGAAGCTAATTCCAGAACACATGTATGGCACTGATTTAATCTATATTGACAAATACATTTTATTTTCAATCTTCAGGTAAAATAAATCTGCAGAAAACAAACCTGTTTCTCTACAGTTATTGTTTCCCCCTAAATTTGTGTAGTTTCCCTCAATATACGGAAAATCATTCTGTCATGATTTCACCTCCAGTTTAATTGAGTCAGTGAGTAGATATAATGAAGCATTTTGTTAGTGGTCTCCAGTGGAGGTGTTAATGGGAAGGAAGGCAATTTTCACGTTATTTATATGTTGTATAAATATAAAGCGATCTTTCTGCTGAAAGCTCAATTTTATTCATACTATTTCAGTAGGAGATGCAGGCCTGATTCAAGAAATATGATCTTTTATTGCAAATTACAGTACAAAAGTTGGATTTTCTAGAAGCAATAAACCAAGCTACTGACTCATGATAGAATAATAAAGCAAATAAAAAACAATCCAGATGCCATATTACCTACCCCTTTGAGAACTTTAAGTAGTCATTTTCTCCTGATAACTGAAAATGATTATTAGGCAATCACATTTTTGCATTAAAATATGCTGAATTAAAGTTTTCCACAAAAAGAACCCAGTTTAGTTCCTTAGAAACCAAATTTTGAAGAGGAATGTATGCATTTAATGACTCATGTCCCTATTAGATACACAATAGTTAATCCATTTGTTTTCTAGAATTGTGCTTCTAGTATCAATAATCTGGTTAGCAATAAGGATAAAAAAAATCATTTTTGACCACTGCCGAGAATAGCCAAATTGAATTTCCTTCTTGGGGGAATTATTAGCACCAAGCTAAAGCTAAAGCTCTATATATACTCAAATATAGAGTTGGACGTGTTTTCCTGCCTAGGGTCCCTGAGGAACTGGGGAAGGTATCGATCATTGAGTAGCAAAAACAGGCTAAGTTTGACAAGCACATAACATTTGCTTGTCCAAACAGAAGAACCATATTCTGTCAGAGTTTTCTGGTTTTGGTCAGTTCAGTGGGTTTTTTCCTGACCAGCCAAACTGTTCCAAGCTGTGTCCCTGACCTGCCGATTGGTCCTGACTCCTCCTGGTCTGTCTCCATTTCTTGGTCCCATTCAGGGACATTATCTTTGAAATCAACGATAATCAATTCTAGGCCAACCTCCTAGTATTTAGCTGGGCCTTACCAACCAAAGGTGTCATGCATCTTTCCAGACATAGAGACTGATGTTGCCACAAGAAGACACTGAGCACTCGCAGCCAATAGTGTAGCCAGAGAGAGGCAGTGCAGTAAATACTGCTAGTGCCACAATGCACCATGTAACTGGCCTCTACCACTCACTGGCGCTCATTGCCTGGAATGGCTCTGAGGGCAAGTAGGAGAGGCTGCTTACATGGTGCATTGCAATGCCTGCAGTACCTACCTTGCCACACCCTGGCTACGCTACTACTCACAGCCTCAAATTTTGCTCTCCTTGACCCTTGTGTACTTGCTCGTCGTTAGATTGTGAACTCCTCGGAGCTGAGGCTACCATTATTGACAATATGGTCCACCATACAATGGAGGTGTGCATGTCCACATCTTGATCCTAATGAACGGTTTGGGTGGTCGTAGTGGTATGGGGTGTGAATTATCTGAACCTTGTCCACACATGTTTTAAGTACTACATTAGATTTTAAAGTAGCCCAGTGGCTTAATAAGAGATGTACCCAGTATAACTACTTGTTGAAAACAGAATCCCCAATAGCCAGTATTTTTTTTTATGCAAGTCTTCTTTCCTTGTCAATAACTGCTCCTTGGTCAACAGGGATTTTCATACTTACCATCAGATTTATGTTCCTAAATTGGGAAGTAATCCATATTATAGGAATCACAAGGAGCTCAATCCAGTCCTACTGTGAGAACAGCATGTAGATGTGCTCATATGCTCAAGAGCCACACCAGGACAATTCAGGGAGTTGTGCACCTCTCATCTGACTTTTCTTATGTATTTGATCAGACAAAAATCAGAGGTTATTGTCCTTGACCAAACAAAAGGAGGAAAGTCTCCAGTTCTCCATAATGGCCTGGTTCTGTATCAGTGGTACAGTGCCTGCATTTTCCATCCATGCACATCAATCTGTGCACACCAAGGTGATGATGGGGAGGAACCATTCCCTTCATTATCCCCTGTGGCAATCCCATAGAAGAGTGTGTTGGGGGGAAAAAATAAATAGTTGAACTACACATTGTTTCATTCAATTGACAGTGGTTCGAATATTTGCTTATTAGTCCTTTTATGCATCATATCAAATAAATATGTTTGTCTTTTATGAAGTGTTGGTGAACATAACAAAATAACATTTTTCTTTCCATTTCTCAATAGGAGCTGTGGTTCACAAGGTTGAGGTAAGAGTATTCCAATTTTAATAAAAAATAAATGAACGGTCTAATTTGAATGAAAATATAAGGCATAGAAGCATTTTGTCAAACTTGATTGTTATACCACTTAAGCATGAATTCTGAACATTACAAATTGACTTTATATGGTCCCTAGCTTTCTGTTTATGCAAAGCAGATTCAGTGTTGTTTAAACATTTTGCATTGTTAAGGAAGGAACTTTTTCGTAGTGGATTTTCACTTCACCTGAATTAGCAAAGCTTTATGTAGTTTGCTATGTAGTTTGCAAATGTAGTTTGCAAATGTAGTTTGCATTCACATGACTGGCTTAACCCAAGTCAGTTTTCAGCTGAAAAATTATAGTTCAATTTTAACCATCAATGAATGTTTTTGGATAAAGTGTTTATGGATTTGGACTATATCTGTATATTCAAACAGGATATACAACTTCAGGTAAGTTTTGAAAGGAGAAGGGCTTCTTCACACTGGGGGGTCTTTAAAACAAGGGATATCACACCTGTAAATGTGGTACATATTACACAAGATAAAGAAAAAACTAGAGCCAAGAGAGCATGCTGGAGAAGATTCAGGGCCAAACCCTACCCAATTTTCCAGCTCTGAGGTAGCATCCCGAATGGGGTGTGTTTTGCATTCTATGGTAGAGGGGAGTCAGGGAGGCCTCCTCAAGGTAAGGAAATGTTTGTGCACTTCCTGCAGGGCTGCATTGCAGCTGCATTGGAACCTAACCAGAAACTTGGATAGGATTGGGCCCTTAAAGAAGGAGCTTGGGTTGAGAGATTTGAAGTGAGAGCCTATTCAGAATCCTAAAGGAGAATTAAGATCAGCAGAGTATGGAGAAATTGTCTACTACCGGATAGAGTTGGGAAAAAAGAACTGTTTCGGAAAAGGGGAAGTTACAAGCAAGAATGAATAGCACCAAACTACCCAACATGAGAAAGAATAGAAAAAATGAAATTTTGAATTTCTACTGTTTATGCTCATGGATTCTAAGATCCAGATTGTGTAAAATCTGATGATAAAGGAAATCCAGAACCCCTGGTGTAAATCTGACTTTTATTACCAAAATCCTTTCCCCATGATTTAGAATTATCCATGTATGTCTGAATTCTAACTCAGAATTTTGAGCAAGTGAAACTAATGATAAAAAATTGTGTGATTTTTTTTATTTTTCAGTAAGAGGCAAAGTGAGATCTATGCATCTCTAAGTGTAATTATGCAAACCTGAAAAGCTCCTTTTAGACCCAATCACTGATGTGAAGATCTTTCTGTGTCAAGACCACTAAAGGAATGTCTCTGAGGAATGAATTATAATGGCAGAAGGCTGTGCATGTCTACCAAAGAGAGTTTCACATGGTTCCTTTCGAAGTGTAATTGTTCTAGAAAGTGAACATGCTTTACATCGAGACCCTGTCATTCCTAGTTCTTTCTTCAGTCCAGATTTCTGCCCTTCCTTCTCCTTTCCCAAAACAAATAAAGATATGATTTTGCAATAAGCCAAGAGCCAAGTCACATAAACCTTTTTCTGCCTACATTATGAATCCTGATGATTGCTGAGGATGCAGTCATATGGCTAGTCCAAGCCCATGCTGCAGTATAGTGGTGCCAAAACAGCTACCATTGTAGCCCACGGGGCCAGGGAAATAGCCAGCTATCTGCTCAAGGTAAGGAAAGAGTTGTTCCCTTACCTTGTGTCAAGACCCAGCAGCTCAACAGGTCAACTCAAATCTGGACCAATTTGATGGCTGGCACAGAACCAAGTAGACCTGTACAGGGCTTTCAGGCAGAGGAGAGGGGATACGATCTGGCGACAGCCTCTGCTGGGCATGAACCATCCTCCTTCTGAATCACCTCCTCCCTGCTCCTCCCCTGCCCAGTTTTGCCCCAGCACTGCCTTCCCTCCTCCTGCCCCAGAATGCCTTCCCGCCACTTGGCAGGAAACCTGCCACCAATTGCTCTTGGTGGTCATCTGACCAGCACACTGCTCCACACTGGCCTCCCCGCTGGCCAGTGTGTCCTTCTGGCTGCCACAACCTGCCTTATGGCACATTTGCAATGGGTGTCTTCCAGGCAGCATGTAGGACACTGGCACTGGCCCAGGCTAAGATTGAGCTGTAAGAAACAAAGTGCAAACTAAGCAGTGATGACCTGTGACAATTCCCATCATTGTAGTGGTTGAAAAAATGGGGGAATTGCTATAAACCTGTATCTGTTTACTATTTGGTTTCTTCATTGCCTTATTTTATGTTTGTGCATAAGGAGAGCAGACACTATTTTTATTTAAAATGTATGTTGGAAATCACCCCTAATGTCCTTTCTTAGGAAATAAAACAAGAACTAACCAGTTAAAAGTGTGACTGTCTATCTACTTTACATCTCATAAAGTATTCTAGCTGAGTTGGTTTTGATACTTCTCGGTCTGAATGTGTAATAAATTAACTTGTCTAATAAGATTTGCTGCAATGTGAGATTTGCACAGAGATAACTGATTTCTGTCTATAATGTCTATATTAAATTTGTGTCCTATATTCCTCTATACCATTTTCTGAGATTTCAGTGTCCGTTTTTAGTGAAGCATAAAGCACTATAAGTGTTTACCTCCCAATCTTTTCAGAGCTTGGGGATTATTCTTATCTCATAGATCAGTTTCTTTCTGTCCAAACTCCAATAACTTCTTCATTCTGATCCTGGCATGGCTACTTTTTTTCTATAGGCGAGCTAAATGAGCCACCAATAATGTTCTTTATGCCGTATTCAGCAGGTCGCTATTTTAAACCGAAATTGCACAAATGGGGGGATGGGACAGGACACCTTACAAAGCAATAAGTCTATTTACACTTGTCTGCATCACCATGAGTTTGCTATTCATCAAAGAAAGCAATAAATTGTAATGAGACATATCTGCAGTACTGGTCTTATGGGTCATACATAGACAAGTTATTTGTTGTAAAGTTCCCAAAGACAAAAAATGTGTAGGGTATCAGGGAAGCTATTGTCACATGGCAGAAATCAGCCAACACATGGCTATGTCAGAACCATTTGATAGACCAGTGCATCGTGCCACAGGTCAGGTGGCAGACTGGTTGTGTGCAGTTCTTTTAACTGCATCCAAGGTGATCACTGTTGCTCAGCCAGTCTTTGCATGTTTCTGACAATTCCTGTATGCATGAAGAATGGCTGAATTGTCACCATGTGTTGGCTGTCACCCAAAG
Source organism: Lerista edwardsae (assembly GCA_029204185.1). NCBI lineage: Eukaryota > Metazoa > Chordata > Lepidosauria > Squamata > Scincidae > Lerista > Lerista edwardsae. The sequence continues at coordinate 8,721 of JAJKFI010015947.1, forward strand.
CCAATTTTAAAAAGAAAGAATGATATTAATTCATTAACGGCCCAATTCTAAACAGGTCTGAAATAGGCAGGTCAGCTGGCCTGCACCATATTCAGCCCCGGTTAACAGGCAGTTGTGGCACAACTCTGAGTAAGGGGACATTTGCCCTCTTACCCTGGCTAAAGCCCCAGCCACCCCCGTGGCTTGGAATTGCCAGTGTGACCTGTGTAGGGACAACCTGGCTGGGAATGGAGGTTAGGATCCTGCCTTAGTGCTAGATCCTGGCTCCAGCCCACTCCCCAGACCGGTCTGTCCACAGCTCACCCTCCACTTGCCTCCTTCCACCATCCCCAAGCCACTGCGGTAGCCTTTGTAGGCCGGACTTATCTGCTGCTGAAACTGGCGCAGGGAGGATGGCGCAAGTTTGTGCGCTGGCCCCACCAATTCCAAAAGTGCTGCAAATGTGCTTTACAATGTGCTTGTAATACTTGTAGGCCAACACAAAGGACTTGTACCGGCCTACCAGCGTGTTAGGATTGTTCCCTTCAAGACGTTCAACCCAATCCTATCCCCCACCAATGCCAGTACAGCCAAACCAAAATGTGTGTGCTTGATGCTATAGTGTGTGTGTGTGTGGGGGGGGGGGTGATCCAAATTCAAACAGGACATAAAGATTTTGCTTAAAATTGCTTGCAAAACAGTAAAAATATTTTGCTTGCCTCTGCATATGCCCTGGCCCCACAATTGGGACTCATGAAACATATACTTTTTTGTGGCCATGGAGGAGAAAGGGGTGGAGAGGTCTCTGAAAGAGGTGATGCGGCATGCTCCATTGCTGCCAGAGCCACCCCTCCCTCCTCACAGCTCCCAGAATGCTGCAGCTCCTCTCCCAGAATGCACAGTTCCACCCACTGCCCACTCACCATAGAGTTATTATACACAGAGAGGGCATGACGTCACATACTTGAAGCTTCCGGGTATAACCCCGCCCCTTTTCCCCCCTTCCCGTTTACACTTTTTTTCCCGCCTTCCATTTTCTACTGTAATATTTTCGAAATTCCGAACATTAATAGGGTTTGTTTTGGGTGGGGGGGGGTGAGTGTAGAAGTTTAAAAAAATACTCTTAATAGCCTAGAAGTGAAAAAGAACTACTCTCCTATTGACAACTGCTTGTTTTATACATTGAGAGATTTTAATGTAATTTTCCTACATATTTATCTAATTTTTGCCCACCCTCCCCTTTTTTTCTTTCCTTCCCGTTCACACTTTATTTCTGCTTGTGTAGATTTCAAAAAATAAGCCTGTCAAAGCAGTGCAATCCGAGTTTACATAGGCAGCAAGGGGCATTTCGTCCGGTATGTTCAGTAATATAATTATGCGGAATTAAACCTTGGAATTGCATGTTAACTCATAATTAGGTTACCACTGATGTTTCTCCACAATCACACGTTGTTATTTTGGTAAGTTTTTACTTCTGGAGTACACAAATAAGCCCTAAACATCATGCAAAAACCCATTGGAAATAATTGGAATCAGAATTGTTTTGAGTATATTTACGTCACCGCTAACCCCGCCCCCTGGATTCACTCGCTGCCCTATCTAGATAATAAGGATGGCCACCTCTTGCCACTCACAATCTGCCTTCCGTGGCAGCTTCCTGTACCTGCTATGAGCAGATTGCCTCTCTGCGATGCTGGCTCTAAAATGGCCTTCAGCGGCATGATTCGCGCACTGCTGCATGGCCTCTTACGGCAGTGCAAGGCCCAAATAGGATTAACCCCTAGGTTGCAAAACAACTACCTGTAATTTTTTTAAGTTCAATATTGCAAGTAGTCGTTATACAGAATGTGTTATTTAGACATTATTCAAGCCTTTTTTTTTTTGAAGTTCAATGCTCATCTTGTATGATCTTGCACTACCTTGCATGTAGTATTATAAGAAAACAGAAAGCAAGGAATGAATTACATTCATTATGTGCTAATGGAGAAAATGCTAATTAAATTAATAAAAACTGAATTGCAAGTAGCAATTTTAAAGATGGTTGTCATGGAGCTGGGAGGATTCCTATGAGCACTGTACAAAAATACATTAGTTAAGCATGCTGATATTTTGCCTTGACCTTTTCCAGTAATACACCTGACCAGACAGTCTGCAAATGTGTTTGCAAGAATAACATTAAAGGTACTTGGTTGAAGAAGGAAAAAGAAGAAGGGGAGCCTGTTGGGCAATTAAGAGTAATGATTTTTATTATATTCAAAAGGTTAGGGAAAAAGAGTTTATTCACTAAAAAATAAAAAAGCAATTCCTATGGAGAAGGCTTTGTCACTGTGGATTATTTCCATTGTAAATAAAGAGGTCTGATCCTATGAACTCAATTTATAAAGATTTCCAAAAGTAGTCTATAAAGCAATGTAGCAGGTTCTACTGATATTACAAATAGCACCTGTCCCCTGCATCATTAGAGGTCTGCTGGTACACACATGCATACACATCAACTTGATGATTTGCAGCAGGTTTTATGAACTCCTTATGTGGTGAATGGGAAGCCTTCACTCTTAAAATGGAACAGACTGGCTCAGATCATGTGGTTCTATCCCTCTGTTATGAATTCCCTACACAGACCAGAAATCTTGGTGTCTTATATGGTTCATTTGGGAGGTAAGTGGGGAAATATATCTATACTAGCACATATGCCCTTTAGAACAATGGGCAAGAAATGGCTATTTGGCACCACGGTGGGTTTTGTTTACCCCTGCCCAATGGTGGTTGAGTCTTTCCACCTGATCACAGGTTCTAGGGGTTCTGCTTGTTTGTGCACCCCCAGAACTAGCCACGGAGTGAAATATAAGTTCAGTGAAATATAAGTTTTAAAACACTTTTTAAAAGAGGAGGGTTTTGCAAAGGGTTGGGCACTTGTTTTTTAGAGGGCAGAACTAAGTGCTTAATGTGAGGTGATGGAGAATCTCCCTCTTCTTTGTCATGCCTTAGTGAAAGCATAGGTAGAGACGGCTTTTGATGTTGTCTTTTCTCTGATCAAGACTGTCTGCTTTTCCCTTTTTTGTACTTTGCCTATTTTTTCTTTTAATAACCCTTTTCCTACATTAGTAAAGAATACTGCCTTTCTTATCAAGGAATGAGGTATTTGCCTGCTAGATTGCTTCAGCCAATGCTCTCCTGCCTCTGTAAGGCCTAGGCTGCTGCCGCAGCAAGCGCTATGCTGTTCTGAAGGCCACTGCTGCCAGCACAAAACCCCAGAGGTTGCACAGGAAAGAGCAGCCTACAGAACCAATGCTGTTGCTGGTAAATTGGTGGCAGGGGCCAAAATCAGGGTCAGGATGGAGCGAGGCAAGGAGCAGGTCAGGCTATGAGTGATTCAGGGATGGGGCATGGGAGAATCTCCCACACACACTACATCCTATTCCCCCTTCCTGATCTGGACCCACCCCCTGAGGGCACAATCCTAACCTGGGGTTAGGCTGGCATAGTTAGGCCAGCAAAGTTTGGCCTGCACAAGGGCCACTGTAAAGCGCATTTGGACCACTCTCAGACTCAGAATGGCGCACATCTGTGTGCTGGCCTGTCTGACTCCGAGAGTGGTCCAAACACACTTACGGTGGTCCTTGTGCTGGACAAACTTTGCTGGCCTAACTGTGCCGGCTTCTCCAGGTTAGGATTGCGCCCTGAGGCTCCTTAGACTTACGCCAGCTAAAGAGCTAGCATAGGTCATAGGAGGCTGACTGCACTCTATGTGGCTATGAATAGGTTAGTTAACATGTTCTTTACTTTCCTCTCCTGGGCCTGCTGATCTGCTCACCCATAACATGAATTATGTGTTCCTTCAGCGAAGCTGTATATTCTAGGTCTGCAGGGGATAAGATTGAGCTGCTAATTGTATCCCTACATTACCAGAGTTCCTTGTATTCACAGAAAACCCTCTTGAGTCATCCAAAGGCAGGGGCCGGCGTTCTTGGATCACTGGTGAAATGGGGAAGATTTGTTTTCTAAGGATTTACTTAGCACTATGAACTGATTTCAGCTGTTCAGTAATAATATGGTTTTTGTTTCCAGAAACCCAGTGCTTGCTCCACTATAAAATTACACATTTACTGTATTTTGGAAGATGGATAGGCTTGATTCTCTGTGTCCTAAGCACTCTTTAATTTTTAAAGATGCTTAAAAATATAGTCCAGGCCACTTTCCAAAAACATGACTTGTGTGTGCTTTATTTTGCTCACCTTTCATCTTTCCTGTATACGCAGCATTAAGAATAGTTTCATTTCCTTTTCTGTCAGAATTAGATATATAGTTTTTCAAAGAGGAAAAAAACCCACAAAGGACATTTTATGTTGATATCATATGCCAGGGTATGTTTTAGTTTTATAGCGCATTGAATATATAATGAAATGAGGCAAAATCCAGGTCATATTCCTGACCTGCAAAAGTGTAAAGTACTCTTTAAAGGATTTGATATAATACATCATAGCTGATGATTTCATCCAGGTGCAGCTAAGGGCCTGAGGTCCTCAGCTCCTGAGGGCCCCAGAAGGGAAACACCGTCCCCAGGATCCTGTCATTACCTTCATCCTTGGAAGGAATATTACATGCCTTACCTCAGGCATTAGAGCAAGGGAAAAAATGCATTTGATCATTTTGAGGGAATGTATTCATTTGGAGTTTGTTCTCTGACTGTTGACCACTTGGAAATGAAGCCAAAAAGAACACAGTTTTTCATGAGTAGAAAACATCCATTAAGACATAAGAACAGCACCACTGGATCATGCTAAAGGGCCATCTAGTCCAGTTACCTCACACAGTGGCCCACCAAATGCCTCAGGAAGCACACAAGACAACTAAAAACCTGCATCTTGTTGCCACTTCCCTGCATCTGCTATTCTGAGGTAGCTTACTTCTAAAGTATGGAGGTTGCACTACCCATCATGGCCTGTAGCCTGTGATGGACTTTTCCTCCAGAAATCTGTCTCGTTCCCTTTTAAAGTAAAGGCACCTAGGCCAGATGCTATCACCACACCATTGCCTCTGCCACCTCTGGCAAGGAGTTCCACAGTTTAATTACCAGCTGGGTAAACAAGTATTTCCTTTTATTTGTTCTCACTCTCCCAACACTCAGTTTTACTGGATGTCCCCTGGCTCTCGTACTGTGGGAGAGGGAAAAGAATCTCCCTCTATCCATTTTATCCATCTCATGCAGAATTTTGTACCTCTCAAAATTTGGACCCACCACAGTCTGTATCAGTCAGCTTATGGAGGTATTTCAGTCAGCCTCTAAACATATATGTGAAAATGGTGTTCCTAGAGGGGGGCAAAACACTAGGTTTTTCAGGACCCTGAGCTCCGGTGTAAAGCGGCTCTTCCCTCTTGCCTTCAGAGCCATTTGCAGCCAGGGAGCAAGTCCTCCAAGCTGTAAATGGCTCTGAAGGCAAGGGGGAGGGGCTGCTTTACACCAAAGCTCAGGCTCCTACAAAACCTAGCGTTTACACACACACACCACTGCGTGAGAACGTGAACTCCCTTATCAAAAAGACTTGAACCAAAGGGACAAGACTGAAATCATGCTTTGGGATAAAAGAACCCAGTCAACTGCATAAAAAACAAAAACAAACCACAGATAAAAATATGTATCTGGAATTACAATCAGGTAACTATTAAAACCATGGGAAAGCATCAAAACCTTGTGATAAAAATAACATTTGTTCAGGCTCATATGGTGCAAACCTATACGTGTTTATTCAGAAGTTCATCCAGCTACATTCAATTGCTGTTACTCCCAGGTAAGTGTGAATTGAGTCACACTAAACTCAGTGGTAGTACTTCTGACTTTCAAGCTTAGGATTGCATTGTATGGTTGCAATCCTACCCACACTTACCTAGGAGTAAGCCCCATTAACTATTATGGGACTTCTGAATATATGTACATAGGATTGGGCTCTTAGGATACAATCCTAACCAACCTTCCAGTCCTCGGGTAAGGGCAATGCAGCTTTGAGGTAAGGGAAGAAACATTCCCTTATCTTGAGGACGCCTCCATGACTGCCCCCAACTGCAGGATGCAGCACATGCCCAGAGGCGTCATCCAGGCGGAACGGCCCGGTACGCCGTTCTGCTAGTTCTGCGGACGGGCCCGGGCCGCACCACCTCTCCAGAGGACGGGCGAGCTGCTGCTGGGCCCACCTGCCCTCCCTTGCATCCCGAATTGCTCTGAAATGGAGCGATTCGGGCGCTGTGAGGCTTAGGGAGGCGTGGCAGCCCTCCGCCATAGGAGCGGAGGGCTGTCAATCATCCGGGCGTTCTGGTTCGTGGTGCGCCCGGATGACATCACTGCACATGCCCCATTGGCACAGCTATGTCAGTGCTGGAAAGTTGGCTAGGATTGCATCCTCAGTCTGTGAAAGAAGGAATAATCAGAGGCTAACATAACATTAACATGTTTAGATGAGAAAACAAAGGGGTTGCAGACTCCCCCCCCCACACACACACACACTCTCCAAGTAAAATAATCCATGCGGAGATTGTGCAGGGGTCTGGCTTTTTGCCTATAGATACTCACTGATACTCACTGCAGTTCTGTTAATTTACTGGCATCTTCTGCTAACCTGTCAAGCACGTGATTTGCATGTCACTTCATAAAGAATTAGTCTGTAACACTTTCACAGGTGGTGTGTTAAAATAGGAAATATCTTAGCCTTCTGGCCAAGAGAGCTTACCACCTCCTTCTTCAAAGATAAACATCTTGCTTCATTATCTCTTTCATTCTAACACGTTTATCTGAATTGAATTAATAAGTACCTACCACAGGTTTTCCTGCACTGATTGCTTGCAAGTTTGTGCAAGCTAATATTCAAGGACATTAAAGGCAAAATAAAAGAAATGAGGTCTTGGCAAGTAGGAGATACTTTACCGTTTGGTCCCATAAAATAAAATAAACATTATAAAAAAAATGAAGCCCATAAACATCAGGAAGACGGATAAGTTGACATATTGTTCTGCATATCTCTGTTTAATAATATTATATTTCATTTCCCGTGCTAAGAAAACAGCCATTACCCAAAGCAGCCATTCGTAAACAGCCATTGTGAACAGATTGCATCCTTGTTGGTGGTATGATAATTGAAATAAGTTTACCAGTCTTTTATGAGAAAATACCAGATGTATAAAATACCTATTAATCAACTCACTCGCTTTTGCAGACATCAGCTTCAGTACCGATGGCTATTAAAGAATAAATGGGATAAGAGCAAAAAGGAAAGAAAAATCAGAGGCTGAGCCGAACAGCCATGTGGCATGTTGCTTAGAGAGAACGGAGGCGGGAGAGAAGGAAGGGAGGGGGGCACTCGTGTTCTCATATCAGTTCTTTTGAACCAAGCTTACAGGCCACGTTCATCAATTCAGCATGTGTTGGTTTTCATAATTGGAGGACTGCATTAACCATTCCTTTGCAGACAGTGATATAGAGCATCCAACTGCCAGCTCCCCCACCTTCTTGCTGCATTTAACACTGCCTTTCCACCGCTAATCACATTTTCATTGAATTTCCCTCCATCTATGAGAGAGGCTTCAGGGGCTTGATTTGTTCTCATGTGCAGTCAGAATAACATTTCATTTATTTTATCTTTTTTTTTCCTGTGAAGCTAGTTGGGGAGAGAACAAAACATTGGGGGCCGCTCAGTAAACATGTTGCTTGTTACAGTTCTATTGACAGCATTCAGGTTACAATCACGGAGGTGGCCAGTGAAACACACGCACAGATCCATCATGGCTTTTAATGCCACAAGTATTTGGCCAACATTGTAGGGAAGCCTACTAGCAAGACTGAAGGATCAAGCAGGCACCCAGGGGTACAGAGCTGTGTAAATCTCAGCTTTAAGAAAATTCTCCTGTACTTGTTCTGCTTAAAGGAGCAGCATTTTGGATCTAGGTTGATTAAAGACCAACTCCTGCTGACAAAGCCTTGCTTCATTCCACCAGCTTATCAGGATTGCTGGGGTGGAGGTAGGTGGGAAATAAGATTACAGACATAGAAGAAAAGGATGATATAATTAACCTGGGGTACCAACACCAGTGCAAGGGAAGAAAAGAGCAGTGTAGCCCCTAGTGGTTGGTGGCAGCACCTTCTTCCCTTGGTATCCAGTTCACTGGATAGACTGGAAGTGAACTGGGGGAAAGTAGTTGCTGCTACCATACATTGCTAGAAAGCCCAGACAGAAAGATTCTTCCTTGGGAAAGCCTCTCTCCCAGGTTAACAGAAAGTGCCTAAATCTAAGGGAGGGGATCTTTTAAACTAGCTAGCTAAGCAGAATGCAATGGTCTGAAATAATGGCAACTCCCTCCCTAGACTAGGCAATGAATAAAAAAAAAATGCAAGTGTTGAAAGCAAAGCAAAACAGGGGCACTGAAGGTGGTCTGGGGAGTTAAAATCCCTGATGCAGCTAACTGCAGCTAACAGGTGTAGCTTTTGAAACACTTCCATGATGAGCTGCACCTGCCCAAATTCCCTCTTCCATACGATGGTTAATGCTACAGGCACCTTGTTGCAGTTTGTATCTGGTAACCCTCGCTATGATCATATCTTTCCATGCCAGATAGGAATTCCAGGGGCTGCCTGCTGATTGACCATACCACTGGTGTTCACATCATGGTGCTTCCATATCAGGAATCAGGATATTGGCGTAACGGCCAAAGGTAGTCTGAAATGTCTTGAAACAGTTTTCCCCGACCCTGCGGTCTGTAGTAGAAAATTGGTTCTTTTGTTCTTGTGGATAAATTCCTTATTTTGTGACAAAAAATAAAACTGGACTGCATAGACATGAAAGGGTGGGGAGAATGGCTGGGAAAAAGCTACAAAGCTATCACTGGGGCTTAAGATATGAATGCGTGAGCAAAGGTTAGACCTGCTGCAATGTTTTAAACCAGGGATCTTCAAACCTCGGCCTCCAGGCCAGATGCGGCCCTCAAATTGCCTCTGTTTTGCCTAGAGCAAGTCTCTGGTCTCCTATAAGTCTATGGCCCTCCTGACATAGGTGACACCCTCCAGGCTGAGCTCTGGCTGTGTGTGGAGGGTATTCTGAGGCCAGAGAGGGCAGAAACAGCCTCCCCGGCACCCTCTAGAAGGGTGAAAATGGTCAGTTCCTAGTTTTCCCAAAGACCTACAGGTGACATGTTTAGCCCCTTTAAAGGCCCCTTTAAAGACATGTTTAGCCCCAGCTTTCTGAGGGTCAGGGAGACCTCCCCAGTCCTCAGAGCATGTCTGGGTGTTTCCTCAGAACACTGAGTTATTTCCTCCAGCGTATTTAAGTAAGCCGATCATTGGATGTGGGGATTGGGGTCCATTAAAATGTGTTCTATATTTCTGTGATGTGTGTTGGTGCTTGGAGGAATCCTGGAACTTTGAGCCCATTCATTCATTCATTCATTCATTCATTCATTCATTCAAGTTCCATCTCTAATGTTTTTATTTAAATTTTATTTTTACATTTATTTATTTTTCTGACCTCTCGACACCACGCCCAATATTGGATGTGGCCCTCCACCTAAAAAAGTTTGGAGACCCCTGTTTTAAATCTATATACCAAAAGCACAATGGGTTAAGGAAACACACACACACACACACACACACACACACACACACACACATTTGGGCATGAATACCCTGTACAGTATGTGTGTGTTTGTGTGTGTACATGCATACACATGGGCATGAATATCTATGTATAAAATAAATGTACCGAGTATCAAGTATATGACATTTACATGAGTGTAAGTGCGATAATGCATACAAGCCCTGTCTCTGATCATGTATATTTAAGGAAAGATGGGACTAAGAACGCTTGCTTTGAAACTTCGTAACTGAAGCACTACTTGTGTATTTTACATTTGGATATTTATATCCCAGTACAAAGCAATCTCCTGAGAATCAGCCCTCAGACAGAAATACAGACTAGGAGGTATCCTATTAAATGCATTATCTATTAAGTTCCTACTGTGTAATCATGATTCATAACACTCCCTTTGCATCTGTCAGTGGAGCCTGGCATCACTTGGAAGATTAATCTATGGATGCTTATTCCATGCCCTGCAGAGGGACTCTCATCCACTGTTTTGAGTTTTCTATGAATTGCCATGTCTGCTGCTGTTTAACGGTGCTAGGTGATGTACAAAATGCAGACGTGATAATGTACACATTCTTTCCAATGCAGAAGCCCTCCTATAAGGTATGTAACAAGGAATAATAAAAACATCTTGAGGAGGTACAGAAATGAGGAGGGAATAGCAAAAGCATATCTTCAGAATGGAGGTAGTAAGTGGTGCTGTAAAAGGAGAGGAGACCTGGGAAAATTGATAATCACTTGGTGAAAGGAGTGTAGTAGAAGCAGTGTAGTGCATGGCGTGTGTGTGTGTATGTGTAAAACATTGAAATGTATCTCAGCACTGGTTGTAGAAATGTTTGCAGTAGACAGGGAGGCAGCTTAAGAGAAGAAGAAAAACAGGCTTACTGCTCCAATGAAAAGCCACATGAATTGTATGAAGGGTTGTTCCAGGGTTGTTCCAGTCTCAGATCACCACGGATGCTCTTGAATCACTGATACACATCATGCCAGTGATATCACTGAGTCTCTGTTTTCACAGCAACCAAAGGCATATGCAACCATTAAAAATAACAATTCCAGCAATGAATTAAATGAAAAACGAACCAGAAAAAGCAGCACATAATACAAACCATAATAGTTGTCTTGAAATCTGTATCCTGGGGTTTCAGATGATGTCATAATCTGCTACAGCAAATTTAATAGTATTGTTGCCTGGAAGCTAAGCCATTATGCTGTGTTTAATTTCTCTAAGATGTAAATTACATGCTTCAATGTCGTATAGCATTGGCTACTGCCATTTTAGATTCTTGTGCTTGCAGCTGTCAGGCAACATAATGTTTATGGGAGTTTTGTTTAGCTAGGAATCCTGATCATTAACAGACTTATCTTAAAATTATCCCACGCTGTTTTAGTCGTCCTTGGTATTTCAAACATCACTTTCATGGACTTGATATTTCAAGGAATATATGAAGCAAAATGCATCAGGGTCTATAATAGATTTGATGCATTGCTTCAGTGTATCAGATCCCCACAGAGTAAGTGTGGCTACCCGTGCTGGTCCACATTGCTTTTGGGCAATGGAAGCTACGTAGGAGATCGGTGCTGGCAGTGGAGATTATGACATTAGCAGGCAATGGCTAAACTGATGTGATGTTGCTTAGTAATAAGCAGAAGAGGACAGCAAGAACCAGGAGTCAGTGAGGTAATGCTGACTTTTATAACTTGTTTTGAACTCATTGTCCAAAGATTTGCCTATTGGTTGTGATCTGATACAAAGAAGGAAATGGGCAAGGATGTTTGGGTTAGGGTTACCAGATATAAACTGGGATGGAGCGCCTATACCTTTAACCATTGTATAGCAGAGGGTATGGGTAGCTCATCAGACAATGGTTAAAGGTATAGGCGCTCCATCCCAGTTTATATCTGGTACTCTTAGGTTTGGGGGAATGGGGAACCAGAAGCCAGGGAAGCTCAGGGTTCATGTACAGGTAGATTTTGTCATAGTTAAAAGTTGCATACAAGGAAAACCTGCATCAAGTAGGAAGTATAGCTGAATTTTGCCAACCCCCCTTCTTTTACTTACCCAGCTCCTCAGGCAACTCGTCCAGCTCGCACAACTCAGCAAAAAGAGCCCTGCCAGCCCAGTTCCTCCCTGCTGCAACTCAGGCTCGGAGAGTGCTTTTGGCGAGTCCCTCGATTGCGTGCGCACCTTGAGCCTCTCGCCCAGCTTTGTGGCACTGCCGGCCCAGCTGCTCCCTGCCGCAACTCGTGCTGGCAGAAGTGGGCTTAGGGATTGCTTCTGGGGTGTGTGTGTCCATGGAGTAGCTGCACACACCTTGAGCCTAGCTCCATGTATCAGTGCTGACCCATGGCAGAAAGTTACTCCCTCGAGTCCAGATCTACTGGCCCAGTTACTCCCTCCTACAGTTTGTGCTGCTGCTTCCGCTGCATCCTGTATGTGCTGGCAGCTCCAGTGGGGCCGTGTCTAGTCGCTAGCCTGCACATGCGCATCCCTTCACATATCCTGGCTCAGCGTGTCACCCAAAATGCCTTCATGGGTCAGCTGTGACACGCATGTTAAGGGTTGCCATCACTGGGCTATACTATTAAACAGGCAGGGATATCACCGGTATTGTATGAAGCAGTATGAACAAATATATGTATTGGGAATTATTGGACTCTCTTCCACATTGTAGGCCTTTAAGAAAACAACATTCATCTCTTCTGTCCCAGTAGCAAGGATTAAATGCTCAAACTCCCCCTCGTGTTAGTTCTGGAAATGTTTTAAGAGTGATTTGAGAGGGGAGGGGCAAATATATTCCATTTAGAATACATACATTTCATTACTCAATTACTTAACACATTTCAATACATGTTGTGCTTTCTGAAATGGACAGTCAAATTATACACTGAAATCAAATATAAACCCCATTATGCAAAACAGGCAGAACCTGTGCCAGATTAAGATATTTCCACACAAAATTTCCCACTAATAAAATCCATTAGCTAAATTGCCTTCAGCATCTTTTAGTGAACCTTTGAGACCATACAAAGCTGTCTGCTCTCCACAATATTTATCATTCATAGGAAATGTGCAACCGTCACACTATTCTCATATTAAGGTAGCTTTTCATTTTTCTTTAAAGCATGGCCTGGTTTTGAATTGCTTTTCCTTCCCCAACTGCCTCTACAGTTTGCTCGCAGTGCCTGTGTCTGAAAGTGAAGATGGGATCTATCAATATCACATACAGATCTGTGACTATATAATAGTCAAGACACGCAACACTTTCTGCATGTAAGAATGATTTGACATGTCTGTTGTTCATCTTCTCAAAACAGCTAGCCTCTAGTATAAGGGTTCTCAAACCTTTTAGCACCCAGACCCACTTTTTAGAATGACAATCTGTCCAGGACCATCCAGAAGTGATGTCATGGCCAAAAGTGCCGTCATTGTGATGCCAGAGCCTGCTGCTTTCCTGAGAATGCAGCAACAAGATGGATTATTTCTCATTCATTTTCCAATTGCAAAGTGAATCAGAAAGAAAAAAGCCTATTTACAATCTTGACACAAGCAAAACAATCACACAGCCTTCCCCCTTTCCAGCATCCCATCTTCCCATATTTTCAATATGGCTGCTCTAGGTGCTTCGCGACCCACCTGAAATTGGCTTGAGACTCACAGTTTGGGAAACACTGCTCTAATGTGTAGAATTACTGTGTCAGTTTAATCCTAATCCATTAAGGACAGAAAAGATGCTTGATAGAATATGTCTTTGCAGGGAGCAGGGAGATAGATTGGAGGGGAAAAACCAAAGTGAAGAAATGCCAAAACAGGCAGCCCAATCCTATCCTTCCCAATGCCCACAGCTCTAGTGGTGCAGAAATGACTACCACTGAGTCATTGCCAGAAGTCGCTTCTGGGTAAGGGAGCATATGCAAGGAGACTGCAAAACCTGGGGAGACTACAGCTGATGGCAATGGGTCTCCTCTGATCTGTGCCCACTGTTGAGCAGGGGCAGTTGAAGAGGCCCATGTCGGGCTGTCCGACTTGGGAGGGAGGATAGGATACTGTGGCAGGCAGAGGCTGCCACCATCTATGCCCTCCTCCCAGGCCTGCTCCGTCACTGCCCTCACCCAGTTCTGCCCCTACCTCACCCCAAAAAGCTGCATTGCCAAGCGACCATGCTAGTTACCCCATCAGCTCTTTGGCATCCTTGGAGTAGCACTTGGCCCAGCGCCAACTGGCACTTGCCCAGCAGCGGCACTTCCTCCTCTGGGACAGTAGTTTACTTTTTAGGACAATACCTTTTCCAAGGGCACGATCCTAACCAACTTTCCAGCAATGGCATTGCAGTGTCAATGGGGCATGTGCTGCATTCTGCAGTGGAAGTAGTCACAGAAGCCTCCTCAAGGTAAGGGAACATTTGTTTCCTGACCTCAGAGCTGCATTGCCCTTGCCCCAGCGCTGGAAAGTTGGTTAGGATTGCACCTCAAGTCTACAGTTAGAGGCTTGCAGTTTGCCACCCAGGTACAACCTGGTTGTTCTTTTTTCTTTGGAGAAGTAATGGAGCAAACTGGATGGATGCAGAAATGCCCAACATTCATTGCTATGAATTGACTGTGGTTTTGCACAAATGCCCTCACATACGTTTGATTCTGCCTTGATGGTCTCTTAAGTATTGTTAATAAGCATCTTTTATTTCCTTAGCAATGTGCTACTTTTTTTTTTCCGTAGGTATTCCCTATCTGTTTCTGGGATGGTAACTTTTTTCGTATGACAAACTTTAATCATGTCTAGCTTCATAAAAGAAACGGGGCTGCTAAAATACGAGGAAGTTTGATAAATGTCCACAGGAAAATTTTAGTGATTGTGGAATATATTGTGCTGCCTGCGTTCAAGTTATGGATGACTTTTTTTTAACCTATTTTCTGTGTAAACCATTTACATTTACTATATTTGCAATATCCTGTGCAGTCGTCCTTTGCATTGCTATTTTTGATATTGTTCTGCCCTGTGCTTTGAAATATTAGGCTACATGGAAAGAACAATTCTCATTTGGATGTGAACATTTTCTGTTCTCAAGGTTTTGCCCATGCCATGATATAGCCGTACGGCATAGCTTATAGAGGTGGGCGGTTGCATACCAGGACCCACCTGCTCCCTGGAAGGGAAAGCAATTGCTCCAAGCAGAATACTGGGGAGGGGCTGGGGGTGCTCCTGCTGTGATTCCAGGAGGAAAGGAAGCTAAGACAGCAGCAGCACTGGAGAGGGACTGCCACCCTGCAATCCTTGGACCGTCAGGCAAGTGGGAGGAGGATTCTGGTGGTGATACTCCTCTACCCACTTCTCTTCTCCCCAGCTTTGTTTGCTTGACAATGGGATCGCATGGGGCTGGTGGAAGAGGGTAGTGCAGTCGCATTGAGGAAGAAGTGGTGGTACAGGAATGTGCTTGGAGAATGCATGTAATGGTACATGTGTGCAAAAACGGGGGGGAAGGGTGACAATTCTGACACCTCGTGCTGCTTTGGCTTGAGCTGGGCCTGGTCAAGGCTGAGTGTTTGTTAAAACAGGCAAATAAGGCTGGAATAAGCAGTTCAGGGCACAATCCTAACTTGCGCTGGAACAGGCAGGCTAAGCTGCCTGCACTGCATCCAATGCACGGTGGGTGTAGGCTGGAGTGCCACTCAGAGTAAAGGGATTTTGAATCCCTTACCCCGTGTCGTGCACCAGCCAGCTTTATGGGGCTACTTGGATCTGCACCTGCTATTTTGCAGGCACAAATCGAAGCTGCTGGTGTAATGCTGGTTAGGGTCTGGCCTGCGCTGCCGTAGCCGGTCCCACCCGGTCCCGGGCCTCATACGCATCCTGGTCCACACACCCTCCACCCAAAAATGTCCCC
Source organism: Lerista edwardsae (assembly GCA_029204185.1). Lineage (NCBI taxonomy): Eukaryota > Metazoa > Chordata > Lepidosauria > Squamata > Scincidae > Lerista > Lerista edwardsae. The sequence goes on from JAJKFI010015947.1 coordinate 24,202, forward strand.
TTCCTGTCTCCATTCTGCCCTCCTGAAACCCTGCCCAGGCTGGCCCAAACGTATCCCATCCGTGTGCAGATCTGGCACTGCTAGGCCAGGGCATGTCCTTGGATGTGCACTGGCTTTGGGGAGCATTTGGATTGCACTTCCCGGGTCCTAGGGGCTGGAGAAGTGATGACGAACCTATAACATGTGTGTCAAAAGTGGCATGCCATAACATTTCGGGTGGCAGCACATATGATTGGACTGTATTTTAAAGAAATAAGTATGTAAAAAATTGTTTCTCTTTTGTTTGCGGGGGGGGGGACATGCTGGCAGTGTCACGTTTGGCATTTTCTGAATTTTTTGGCATGCCAAGCCTGAAAGATTTGCCATCAATGGGCTACAGGCAGGGGTGTAGGGTCATGTCCAGGCTGACATTTGAGTTGTCGAAAATTCTGTCTGTGCTCTGTATTTCCAAAACAATCTAATAATTACTTTATCTTTTCTTTGTGGACAGATAATTTTACCCACATGAAAGGCATGGCTGTATTTATATTGCATTCTAGGAAATTGTCAACATGTGTGTGTGCTTTCACACATGCATAATACAAAATAGATAAATTAAGAACAGGATTTGATTGTTTCTTTACCTTGCATATGTCTCAAGACCATGACAATTTCTTTCTTAAATGGAAAATAATTTTAGCATACTGTTTTTAAGAGTGCAATCCTAACCTGGAGTGAGGCCGGCGCAGTTAGACAAGCAAAGTTTGACTGGCACAAGGGACACTGCAAAGTGCATCTGGAGCACCGCAAAGCTGGCCAACTTTAGCTGGCCTAACTGTGCCGGCCTAACTCCAAGTCAGGATTGCACTCTAAATCTTTATTTATGCCATAACTAATATATTCTTTCTGGCATGGGGAATGAAATGAGCACCCAGAGTGAACTTCAATCCATCCATGAAGTTATAAGAATGATGATGGATTAAATGGTCTAGGTTTTGTAGAAAATTTGCACAATATATGCTCATAATAGTTATCCATATGCCTATAAATAGCCTAGCGTTTTAGAGAGAGAATATTCTGATTTACAAATGCAAATTAGACTACCAGAGCTTTAAATTGTGTGATGCCAAATACACACTCAAGAAATCATGAGTCAAGTGACAGTTGCTGAGACACAGAACAATATAGGTTATATATTATTTGTATGAAGAAAGTAAATGCATAAAATAGGAATGTTTTTTTCTATATAAAGGCCATACCTGGAAAGTGACTGCAGCCTGGCTTTTCAACCACCATAAAAGCCCTTGTGCTGCCCGAACACTACTTTGGGCAGTGCAACACCACAATAGGGTTGGGACCTTAGTGATATATGCTGTTAACATGTTAAAAATGTAACATGACCACACCCTAAGGCTGAGATCCTGAAAGACAAGGATCATATAATGAAACTGAACCAATTGAATGCTGTCTGCATTGTTGTCTCACTGTTCTGACTGACACAGTGACATCTTTTATTGAAAGCCATTGTCATGTGCAAAGGATGGACTGTGATATGAGTAGTGGCCCATCTCAGTGGCCCAGATCTCTGGGATAAATGAAAGTGAAAGCATGTGTTGACTTATATTGGAAACATATGAACCTAGACGAAGCATGAGAAGAATTGCAGGTGTGGATTGTAAAAAAGTTGTAATATAAATGTACTCATTTTCTTTAAATATTGAAGGTTCATTCCCAACAAATGTTCTACTTTATGTATGTTTTTAGAAGTTTGCTTTTTACAAGAACCCTTAATAGCAGCTTTATCAGTCCTATGTGTATATGTCAGCTTTACAATACTTTCTTTTTTTTAAAAACCACTTGTTCCCCATATGAACCCCATCTAGCAACAATCAGCGAAACAGGCAATGACTACACAGCACTATAACACTAGTGTTGCATTATCTCCCAATGGGAAGTAGCCTGGCAAGACTGACTTTTGCTGCCAAAAGCTTCCTTAAATGGTTCCACAGGGAATGTACCAACAACTTTCTAAGCCTATTATCCAGTCTGTTTACAAAAGTCACACATGGTGCTAATAAAACTAAAAATGCTCGCTAGAGTCTAAAGTGATGCACTGGAATCACCCACTGGTTTCTGTTTCAGCTGCCTGCCCCAACACATGCAGCAAGGCAACAGGAAAAGATGTTTTATGCAATAATCTGCATTCATTGATCGATACAGCATAACTGATAACGCAATCTCAGTCATTCCTTCCAGGCAGTCAGCCCATTATTTTCTTGACATTGAGAGCTAATCTAACATTTTACAGATATTTGGGGCATTTATTAAGACGAAAATGTAACATCTTGCAGAGCAATCCAGAAATAATACAAGCAGTTTAGATATTCAGAAGTTATGGAGTCAAGAGGGGCTGTTTAGTAGAGTGTCAGTCATGGTCCTTCCATTGAGGGGGTGGGGGGGCAAATGTCCTGGGCACAGCACTGGTGAAGCAGAAGGGCGGCAACGAGACAGTTCGCCTCTAGGAAAGGCCAGTGGTGTTTGGCCCTCCCTCCGTCCCTTGCCCCTGTACGGCTCTGAAATTGAGCCTGGCGTGGCATGGGGGCGTGGCAGAGAAGCACGCGGGATGGGGAACCAGCAGGGCGTGTGGTGCTCCCCCTTCTCTGTTCCTGGGTGGCCCATTGGCTGTGTCCGCAACTGCAGAGTGTATGAGTATACGTATGAGTAGTAGTGGGTTTTAGCAGATTTTCCTCAATTTGTTCAGAACAATTTCTGCTTGAGATCTCAGAAAGCTGATTTCAGAGTTCCTCATAGCAGAAGAGTAAAAAAAAAAGTTTCTGGAATTAGAGGTGGTTTACGATAGGGTCTTGTATTAAAAAGTGGGTCCCAGTGCTAAAAAGTTTGGGAAGTTTGCTTTAATGGAACTGTGCAACCCTTCCTTGCATAGTACCCTTGATTTCTGATGGCTTCTCATTGATCCCTAATGCTGTTGCTATTAATTATATTGATTCTCAAAATTGATTATTTAGCTCACTTATATGTTTTTGTTTCCTATACTCTAAGTACGAATAACAGGTTTTAGTCTAAAGCTTATATTGGTGAACGTGGACATGTACAGTGCAATCCACCCCCACCCCCGCATCTTCACAAGTAAAGTCCCTTATGCCGGCTCCCAAGTTTTGCAAGTGTGCCATAAAGCACATTTGTGGCTGCTCAGAAGGAAGCTGAGACAATACATGTGCTGGCTCAGCTGCACCGGACCTGTACCCACAGCAGGTAGGTTTGTGCTGGCCTGGGCAGGCCAGTGCCGAGGATGGGGTAGAGGAAGGCAGTCCCAAGGCAGTTTGGGCAGGGGGAAGGCAGGAAGTGGGCAGTCCGGGAAGTGGGTGGGGCCCAGGAGGGGGCGTGGGACGAGCCTGAGCAACCTAGGCTGGATCCTAACTCCAATCTCCCAACCCAATCAGCATTACACAGGCTACTTGGATTTGCAGGGACATGGGGACCAGCGGTGTTATGCTGCCGGAATGCTGGGCGGGACATCCGGGTGATCGACAGCCCGCCTGTCGCGTTCCGCAGCGTTACGCCGTTTGCGTAACGTACGCAAGTGGCGTAATTGGTTACGCAAACGGCGTAACGCTCCGGAACGCAACGGGCGGGCTGTCGATCACCCGGATGTCCCGCCCAGCATTCCGGCAGCATAACACCACTGATGGGGACACAGATCCAAGTAGCCCATAGGACTGGCTGGCCTGTGACACAGGGTAAGGGGAATAAAATCTGCTTACTCCAAATTGTGCCCCAGCTTGCTCCTAACCTGCGCTGGATCCTGCGAATGCCGACTAGCCTGCCTGTTCCAGCACAGGTTAGGATTGCGCCCTGAGTTTCATTCCCACGTGGCATCTCACATGCCCTGAATACGTAACTCATATCCTCCAAAGAATTAGATTACAGTAGATTGTTGATAAGATTAGTTTGTGGATTAGATTGCCACATCTGCAGAGTAGTGAGGGCAAAGCTTATGCCTTCAAAAGCAAGAAAAAGAAGCGAATTTGTGCTTCTTCCTTGGTTTTCTCGGGGTTTTCCTTTCACATGTTTTGCTGCTAAATCTTTACAAGGGCTTAGAACCATGAAAGAATCTTACAGAAAAGGCTTAAAAGAAGTTGTTGGACTATCAAAAAACACCGCAGGTGTCATTGTCTTAGTTTCTCTGTGTTGTCATGTCTATTGCATGACAGCTGATAATCTCTTCATGCTGTGTAGTGTTTTTATTTTCAGAACAAATATGTATGAATACCGTTGGATAATTTTCAAATTACAATGACATGTTATATATTACAGAAATTGTCATTTTTCTTGAAGTTAAAATGCAATCTATGAAATGCAATTGGTAATTTTTTTTTAGTTGTTTTGGTTCCAGTGGTTGAAAAAACAAACACTTCTCTGAGGAAAAACGTCCGCTATAATTGGTGCGTTGGTACGTTTCTCCACACCCCAAGGTTTCTTTAAACCACCAGGCCTTCTCGGTGCTAGGTAGCTGTCTCTTAAAAGGGTTGACTTTATAAAGTGTCCCAAGGGTCACTCTCACGAAATGTAAAGCAAAGACAAAAATTGTCCATAGGAAAACAAGGAACCTTCATTTTTTTTATTTTTCTATTTCACATTAAACTTTTAACGTTATTTTTCAATTCATTTCACACAACATGTTCATTACACTGATGAGCCAGAGTTCAAATGCACCAGATGTGCGCTGAATATGCAAATAGCCAGAGAACTTGTTTCCTTGGAAACCAGATGAAAGCCTTTGGAGGGGGCCCGCCTCCTGCTCCGGCTTTTCCTTCTTTTCTCGCAGTCCAGCCCTAACTGAACAAGACACCTAGACTCAGAGTGTCCCCTTCACTTATGTGAAGAGAGAGTAAGCAGTAAAGTCAGTTTTTTCCCTAAGGATGTGGAAGAGAGTGCTCTCTCTTTCTGGTTTAAGCTATTTCCTTCTCCAGTAACTAACTCTCTTTAAGTCCTGCTGTAAGAGCCAGGCTCCATTGTTACCTCTAACGTACCTGAATGGCATCCATATGGGATTTTCCCAGTGCTGCCCCACCCCAGCATGTTGTGTCGCTTTCCAGTGGGTCTGAATGTGTGTTGTGGCTGTTTTCCATGCCAACATCACCTGCAACACTGGCATACAAACTCTTCATGTGACGTGTCAGAATCAAATGGGATGTGGCATTATGTGACCTATAAGGATGGCCTGGAAAAAGACGTGAAAGGGAGTCTATTTAAAGTGCCCTTTTGATGGGACAATTTAACATGTCTGTTTTCTTTGAATGGGTGGGGGCCTGTCTATAACTGTGTTGGTGATGTCATCAGAAATTAAATAGTTCTCAAGATCTCTGCAGTCATTTCCAAATGCGTGAGCATATTTTCCTACTTCTAAGTAGTCCTGTCAATAGGAGATGTTGCTAATCTGATGGAAGGACCAATTTCTATACCTGCTTCTGAAGCATCTTTTTGAACAAAATCTGGAGAGCTGCATAGCTAAGAAGCTTCAACTGTCCCCACATTCTATTTTGACTCAGCGGAAGCAAGTTGCTAGAAGTTGGATTAACTTTGACCTCCACTCTTCATTTTGTGTCCGGGGTTTTTTTTTTTACCTAGGCCTGAAAGAAAGACATCCCACTTAGAGCCAATCCTAACCAACTTTCCAGCACAGATGCAGCCA
>JAJKFI010015948.1:0-29889 GCA_029204185.1 Lerista edwardsae
GGCATACCCCCTTCCCTAGTTACAATCAGTAACTACCCATTCCCCCCTCCCCAAAAATGTCCCAACGTAAAACTTCACCCCTCAGTCTGGCGTTACACAAAAGTCCAACATAAAAGTCCTGCCACTCGGTCCCCAAAGTCCAACAAAGTCCAAGCAGAGAAAGGGGGTGCCTGTCCTGTCCCTGCTGCCAACTCAAAGTCACAGCCTTACGGCGCGGCCCCAGCAGGTGGCCGTCTCCCGGCTGTCCCAACTTCAGCGTTGGGGTCTCCACTCACACTCCCAGTCTGAGGTCAAGGAAAGGAAGGGGGGGTCAATGCAGGGTCTCTCCGAGGTCTCCTCACACCCAAGGGCTGGACTGGCGGCAGTCACGGGCCGGCCTCCTGTCACATCCACTGGCCAGCGGGGAGCGTCCTGCTTCGGCCCGGCAGCGCCGTCCTCCAGCTGCCACTTCTCCAAATAGACCTCCCTTTCCTCGGTTCAGGCGGTCCCTTTTATTGCTTTTATTTATCAGCCCCTCTCACCGCAGCTGCGTATGGTAGATTGGCGGCAGCTGGTCCACGCTCCCATGCCAGTGATTCACAGCCCCTTCCCTCCCTACCTGCCGCGCACCTCGTGCCCGCGACTGTCGGGGCCTGACAGAGCTCCTTCTCACATCATCAACCTGCACCCACCCTAGACTATCTGTGCACTAAGCACCTGAGCACTTCCACCGAACTGTCTAACGCTCCCCCCCCCATCAGCTGCATGTGAATGCAATGATTCTGTGCCCTGGCACACCTGGGGGATGAAAGGGTGCAAATGCCCCAGGGTGCTGCCAGCTCTTCATAGCAGCATTTCGCCCAGCTGCCTGCTCCAGCCATCTGATCCCTTTTTGAAAACCCGAATGCAGCCAGCAGCCTGTTTCATTCAAGTGTTTAAAACTTCACCACAATTACTTCTGGGTGAAGAGTGGCAGCTGGCTGGATGTGCTTCCAGTGGCACATCCTTCAGGACTGCCACTATTCTGCCCCCACCACAACCATCCCATGGTAGCAGGAAGTGATCTCACTGTTACAGCGATTAATTCCAGTGGGTCAGGGAACTAGGACTGAGAGAGGAGGAGCTGCAGCTGCCTTTTCTCCCTTTGCAGCAGAAGCTTTGACGGCAGCAGCTGACTCTAGCTAGCTCACCTTGCATCTCTGCATGGGCTGAATGCCTACAGGCCGTTCAGTCCATCTGGACCCGAGAAGGGCACAGGACTCACTTGCTAGTGGAACAGAGCAGGGGGATAATTTATTTTCTTGAAACTGTTCCTTGAAAGAATTTCCCCTAGCGGAGTAGCTGTGGCCCTTCCCCTAATGACCCAGATTAATTCAGTGTCAAGTGTGTTATGGGAGGAAGCAGGACAGCTACTAAGGGGCTGCTATAATTAAGAACCCTCTAGTTATGAAAGCAAATGGGAGGATGAACAGAGGCTTAAACAACAAAATGCCAAACGGCGAAGGAAAATCTGGTTGTATACTAGTAAGATCGAAATAAGATGCCTTTCCAATGGCATTTTTCTGGAACAAATGAGACAAGGATTATATTCTGCTTTCCCAACTTCCAAAAGCCCATATTGCTGATGGCATGTGTGTACCGCTGGCTAAAAGTGTCGTGAATGTGCCGGAAAGCACAGTCATGACACCATGGGAGGAGGAAGCCCTAGCACTGGGTCAGTGCTAGTTAGTGCCCAGCCTAAGTGCCGAAAGGAAGGGCCACTGGTGCTTCTGCAGCACCAGCAACTGGAAAGTGCTTTTGGGATGGGGGAGAGGTGGGGAGGGGGTAGAATTGGGGGGGGGGAGAGGAGCAGACCCAGCAGTGACTTCCACATTGGCCGGGCAGCCCAATACAGGGCTGCTAGAGTCTTTATCATCAAAACAGCCAGCAGACTCAAGGAATCCCACTGTGGGGGCCATGGCTTTCCTTGGAGGAAGGTGACAAATGTCCTTTTTTCTCTGAGGAGATCCCAGAGGCTGCTGCAGTGATAGTCATTTTGCTACCGCCGTTTCTATAGGAGCTGCCAGCTCAGGATTGGGCTGCCCAAGGTATAAAATCCCAATCCACCATATTCCCTGCATGACAATTCAATGGTGCCAACATAGCATCTGCTGCATCCTGTGGGGGAATTCCTCCTATAAGCTCCTGCCAGCCCAGTGGGTCTACTTGGACCTGCATCAGTGATATTATTAGCACAGCTCTTCTCTCAACCCTACTTGTTCCCCAAGTTTTTTTGGTCTGCCCCCCCTCTCTGGGTCGACCCTCCAACTATTTTAGTTTATTAATTAACCCTTGCTTGAGAAGGGCGTTCATGCTTGCTCGTCTTAACATTTTTCCGTTGGCTATGCATTTTGGCTGTTTCTCTAAACTCCCATTTGAGAAAAGACTATGACTTTTCTGTCACCTTACCCTGGATTCATTGGAACATATAATTCTTAGATGCCCAGCTCTCCAATTCCTAGGTCGGCTGCAGCTTGATCCTCTTTTTCTAGTGCTTTCCCTAACCCCCTCCCTATCCTCCTTAGCGATCGTTGTTCCATGATCACTAATTCTGTTGCTAGCTTTTTAGCTACAATTATGAAATTAACCCTTTCCTTATGACCCTCTGTAACCCCAGCTATTCTGTGATACTTTTTTGTGCTTGTTATTTACTTTATATGCCAATAAAGGTTATGACGAATGAAATGTGGACACATGCAGGTGGATCAAGCCCAGGAAAGGAACTTGGATGTGGCAGTTCTGCCCCCAAATACACCCTTCTTGGTCTCAATCTGCCCCATCATTGCCCCATTCACCGTTCACCCACAGCCCATTCCATGCCCCCCCCACCTCCCTCCCACCCACTGCATGGCTTTACTTGGGTGGCAGGTGCTCAAAATCCACTGCTGCACAGAGCCAGCCATTTCTTGCTTCTGGTGGTGGCCAGCCTGCCCTTGCTGGTGTGTAACACTTTGTGACTGCTGGAAAGCTCCTAACATCACTGGAATGTTCACTGTGCAGGTGCTATTAGGATTGGGCCATAAGTAAATAAATTAATCAAATCACAGATAATGTTTTTTTCCTAAGTAGAAAATCTGAAATCGGAGTTTAGAAGCTAATTCCAGAACACATGTATGGCACTGATTTAATCTATATTGACAAATACATTTTATTTTCAATCTTCAGGTAAAATAAATCTGCAGAAAACAAACCTGTTTCTCTACAGTTATTGTTTCCCCCTAAATTTGTGTAGTTTCCCTCAATATACGGAAAATCATTCTGTCATGATTTCACCTCCAGTTTAATTGAGTCAGTGAGTAGATATAATGAAGCATTTTGTTAGTGGTCTCCAGTGGAGGTGTTAATGGGAAGGAAGGCAATTTTCACGTTATTTATATGTTGTATAAATATAAAGCGATCTTTCTGCTGAAAGCTCAATTTTATTCATACTATTTCAGTAGGAGATGCAGGCCTGATTCAAGAAATATGATCTTTTATTGCAAATTACAGTACAAAAGTTGGATTTTCTAGAAGCAATAAACCAAGCTACTGACTCATGATAGAATAATAAAGCAAATAAAAAACAATCCAGATGCCATATTACCTACCCCTTTGAGAACTTTAAGTAGTCATTTTCTCCTGATAACTGAAAATGATTATTAGGCAATCACATTTTTGCATTAAAATATGCTGAATTAAAGTTTTCCACAAAAAGAACCCAGTTTAGTTCCTTAGAAACCAAATTTTGAAGAGGAATGTATGCATTTAATGACTCATGTCCCTATTAGATACACAATAGTTAATCCATTTGTTTTCTAGAATTGTGCTTCTAGTATCAATAATCTGGTTAGCAATAAGGATAAAAAAAATCATTTTTGACCACTGCCGAGAATAGCCAAATTGAATTTCCTTCTTGGGGGAATTATTAGCACCAAGCTAAAGCTAAAGCTCTATATATACTCAAATATAGAGTTGGACGTGTTTTCCTGCCTAGGGTCCCTGAGGAACTGGGGAAGGTATCGATCATTGAGTAGCAAAAACAGGCTAAGTTTGACAAGCACATAACATTTGCTTGTCCAAACAGAAGAACCATATTCTGTCAGAGTTTTCTGGTTTTGGTCAGTTCAGTGGGTTTTTTCCTGACCAGCCAAACTGTTCCAAGCTGTGTCCCTGACCTGCCGATTGGTCCTGACTCCTCCTGGTCTGTCTCCATTTCTTGGTCCCATTCAGGGACATTATCTTTGAAATCAACGATAATCAATTCTAGGCCAACCTCCTAGTATTTAGCTGGGCCTTACCAACCAAAGGTGTCATGCATCTTTCCAGACATAGAGACTGATGTTGCCACAAGAAGACACTGAGCACTCGCAGCCAATAGTGTAGCCAGAGAGAGGCAGTGCAGTAAATACTGCTAGTGCCACAATGCACCATGTAACTGGCCTCTACCACTCACTGGCGCTCATTGCCTGGAATGGCTCTGAGGGCAAGTAGGAGAGGCTGCTTACATGGTGCATTGCAATGCCTGCAGTACCTACCTTGCCACACCCTGGCTACGCTACTACTCACAGCCTCAAATTTTGCTCTCCTTGACCCTTGTGTACTTGCTCGTCGTTAGATTGTGAACTCCTCGGAGCTGAGGCTACCATTATTGACAATATGGTCCACCATACAATGGAGGTGTGCATGTCCACATCTTGATCCTAATGAACGGTTTGGGTGGTCGTAGTGGTATGGGGTGTGAATTATCTGAACCTTGTCCACACATGTTTTAAGTACTACATTAGATTTTAAAGTAGCCCAGTGGCTTAATAAGAGATGTACCCAGTATAACTACTTGTTGAAAACAGAATCCCCAATAGCCAGTATTTTTTTTTATGCAAGTCTTCTTTCCTTGTCAATAACTGCTCCTTGGTCAACAGGGATTTTCATACTTACCATCAGATTTATGTTCCTAAATTGGGAAGTAATCCATATTATAGGAATCACAAGGAGCTCAATCCAGTCCTACTGTGAGAACAGCATGTAGATGTGCTCATATGCTCAAGAGCCACACCAGGACAATTCAGGGAGTTGTGCACCTCTCATCTGACTTTTCTTATGTATTTGATCAGACAAAAATCAGAGGTTATTGTCCTTGACCAAACAAAAGGAGGAAAGTCTCCAGTTCTCCATAATGGCCTGGTTCTGTATCAGTGGTACAGTGCCTGCATTTTCCATCCATGCACATCAATCTGTGCACACCAAGGTGATGATGGGGAGGAACCATTCCCTTCATTATCCCCTGTGGCAATCCCATAGAAGAGTGTGTTGGGGGGAAAAAATAAATAGTTGAACTACACATTGTTTCATTCAATTGACAGTGGTTCGAATATTTGCTTATTAGTCCTTTTATGCATCATATCAAATAAATATGTTTGTCTTTTATGAAGTGTTGGTGAACATAACAAAATAACATTTTTCTTTCCATTTCTCAATAGGAGCTGTGGTTCACAAGGTTGAGGTAAGAGTATTCCAATTTTAATAAAAAATAAATGAACGGTCTAATTTGAATGAAAATATAAGGCATAGAAGCATTTTGTCAAACTTGATTGTTATACCACTTAAGCATGAATTCTGAACATTACAAATTGACCTTATATGGTCCCTAGCTTTCTGTTTATGCAAAGCAGATTCAGTGTTGTTTAAACATTTTGCATTGTTAAGGAAGGAACTTTTTCGTAGTGGATTTTCACTTCACCTGAATTAGCAAAGCTTTATGTAGTTTGCTATGTAGTTTGCAAATGTAGTTTGCAAATGTAGTTTGCATTCACATGACTGGCTTAACCCAAGTCAGTTTTCAGCTGAAAAATTATAGTTCAATTTTAACCATCAATGAATGTTTTTGGATAAAGTGTTTATGGATTTGGACTATATCTGTATATTCAAACAGGATATACAACTTCAGGTAAGTTTTGAAAGGAGAAGGGCTTCTTCACACTGGGGGGTCTTTAAAACAAGGGATATCACACCTGTAAATGTGGTACATATTACACAAGATAAAGAAAAAACTAGAGCCAAGAGAGCATGCTGGAGAAGATTCAGGGCCAAACCCTACCCAATTTTCCAGCTCTGAGGTAGCATCCCGAATGGGGTGTGTTTTGCATTCTATGGTAGAGGGGAGTCAGGGAGGCCTCCTCAAGGTAAGGAAATGTTTGTGCACTTCCTGCAGGGCTGCATTGCAGCTGCATTGGAACCTAACCAGAAACTTGGATAGGATTGGGCCCTTAAAGAAGGAGCTTGGGTTGAGAGATTTGAAGTGAGAGCCTATTCAGAATCCTAAAGGAGAATTAAGATCAGCAGAGTATGGAGAAATTGTCTACTACCGGATAGAGTTGGGAAAAAAGAACTGTTTCGGAAAAGGGGAAGTTACAAGCAAGAATGAATAGCACCAAACTACCCAACATGAGAAAGAATAGAAAAAATGAAATTTTGAATTTCTACTGTTTATGCTCATGGATTCTAAGATCCAGATTGTGTAAAATCTGATGATAAAGGAAATCCAGAACCCCTGGTGTAAATCTGACTTTTATTACCAAAATCCTTTCCCCATGATTTAGAATTATCCATGTATGTCTGAATTCTAACTCAGAATTTTGAGCAAGTGAAACTAATGATAAAAAATTGTGTGATTTTTTTTATTTTTCAGTAAGAGGCAAAGTGAGATCTATGCATCTCTAAGTGTAATTATGCAAACCTGAAAAGCTCCTTTTAGACCCAATCACTGATGTGAAGATCTTTCTGTGTCAAGACCACTAAAGGAATGTCTCTGAGGAATGAATTATAATGGCAGAAGGCTGTGCATGTCTACCAAAGAGAGTTTCACATGGTTCCTTTCGAAGTGTAATTGTTCTAGAAAGTGAACATGCTTTACATCGAGACCCTGTCATTCCTAGTTCTTTCTTCAGTCCAGATTTCTGCCCTTCCTTCTCCTTTCCCAAAACAAATAAAGATATGATTTTGCAATAAGCCAAGAGCCAAGTCACATAAACCTTTTTCTGCCTACATTATGAATCCTGATGATTGCTGAGGATGCAGTCATATGGCTAGTCCAAGCCCATGCTGCAGTATAGTGGTGCCAAAACAGCTACCATTGTAGCCCACGGGGCCAGGGAAATAGCCAGCTATCTGCTCAAGGTAAGGAAAGAGTTGTTCCCTTACCTTGTGTCAAGACCCAGCAGCTCAACAGGTCAACTCAAATCTGGACCAATTTGATGGCTGGCACAGAACCAAGTAGACCTGTACAGGGCTTTCAGGCAGAGGAGAGGGGATACGATCTGGCGACAGCCTCTGCTGGGCATGAACCATCCTCCTTCTGAATCACCTCCTCCCTGCTCCTCCCCTGCCCAGTTTTGCCCCAGCACTGCCTTCCCTCCTCCTGCCCCAGAATGCCTTCCCGCCACTTGGCAGGAAACCTGCCACCAATTGCTCTTGGTGGTCATCTGACCAGCACACTGCTCCACACTGGCCTCCCCGCTGGCCAGTGTGTCCTTCTGGCTGCCACAACCTGCCTTATGGCACATTTGCAATGGGTGTCTTCCAGGCAGCATGTAGGACACTGGCACTGGCCCAGGCTAAGATTGAGCTGTAAGAAACAAAGTGCAAACTAAGCAGTGATGACCTGTGACAATTCCCATCATTGTAGTGGTTGAAAAAATGGGGGAATTGCTATAAACCTGTATCTGTTTACTATTTGGTTTCTTCATTGCCTTATTTTATGTTTGTGCATAAGGAGAGCAGACACTATTTTTATTTAAAATGTATGTTGGAAATCACCCCTAATGTCCTTTCTTAGGAAATAAAACAAGAACTAACCAGTTAAAAGTGTGACTGTCTATCTACTTTACATCTCATAAAGTATTCTAGCTGAGTTGGTTTTGATACTTCTCGGTCTGAATGTGTAATAAATTAACTTGTCTAATAAGATTTGCTGCAATGTGAGATTTGCACAGAGATAACTGATTTCTGTCTATAATGTCTATATTAAATTTGTGTCCTATATTCCTCTATACCATTTTCTGAGATTTCAGTGTCCGTTTTTAGTGAAGCATAAAGCACTATAAGTGTTTACCTCCCAATCTTTTCAGAGCTTGGGGATTATTCTTATCTCATAGATCAGTTTCTTTCTGTCCAAACTCCAATAACTTCTTCATTCTGATCCTGGCATGGCTACTTTTTTTCTATAGGCGAGCTAAATGAGCCACCAATAATGTTCTTTATGCCGTATTCAGCAGGTCGCTATTTTAAACCGAAATTGCACAAATGGGGGGATGGGACAGGACACCTTACAAAGCAATAAGTCTATTTACACTTGTCTGCATCACCATGAGTTTGCTATTCATCAAAGAAAGCAATAAATTGTAATGAGACATATCTGCAGTACTGGTCTTATGGGTCATACATAGACAAGTTATTTGTTGTAAAGTTCCCAAAGACAAAAAATGTGTAGGGTATCAGGGAAGCTATTGTCACATGGCAGAAATCAGCCAACACATGGCTATGTCAGAACCATTTGATAGACCAGTGCATCGTGCCACAGGTCAGGTGGCAGACTGGTTGTGTGCAGTTCTTTTAACTGCATCCAAGGTGATCACTGTTGCTCAGCCAGTCTTTGCATGTTTCTGACAATTCCTGTATGCATGAAGAATGGCTGAATTGTCACCATGTGTTGGCTGTCACCCAAAGCCAATTTTAAAAAGAAAGAATGATATTAATTCATTAACGGCCCAATTCTAAACAGGTCTGAAATAGGCAGGTCAGCTGGCCTGCACCATATTCAGCCCCGGTTAACAGGCAGTTGTGGCACAACTCTGAGTAAGGGGACATTTGCCCTCTTACCCTGGCTAAAGCCCCAGCCACCCCCGTGGCTTGGAATTGCCAGTGTGACCTGTGTAGGGACAACCTGGCTGGGAATGGAGGTTAGGATCCTGCCTTAGTGCTAGATCCTGGCTCCAGCCCACTCCCCAGACCGGTCTGTCCACAGCTCACCCTCCACTTGCCTCCTTCCACCATCCCCAAGCCACTGCGGTAGCCTTTGTAGGCCGGACTTATCTGCTGCTGAAACTGGCGCAGGGAGGATGGCGCAAGTTTGTGCGCTGGCCCCACCAATTCCAAAAGTGCTGCAAATGTGCTTTACAATGTGCTTGTAATACTTGTAGGCCAACACAAAGGACTTGTACCGGCCTACCAGCGTGTTAGGATTGTTCCCTTCAAGACGTTCAACCCAATCCTATCCCCCACCAATGCCAGTACAGCCAAACCAAAATGTGTGTGCTTGATGCTATAGTGTGTGTGTGTGTGGGGGGGGGGGTGATCCAAATTCAAACAGGACATAAAGATTTTGCTTAAAATTGCTTGCAA
The DNA here is from genome assembly GCA_029204185.1 of Lerista edwardsae. Classification (NCBI taxonomy): domain Eukaryota; kingdom Metazoa; phylum Chordata; class Lepidosauria; order Squamata; family Scincidae; genus Lerista; species Lerista edwardsae. The sequence goes on from JAJKFI010015948.1 coordinate 9,394, forward strand.
AACAGTAAAAATATTTTGCTTGCCTCTGCATATGCCCTGGCCCCACAATTGGGACTCATGAAACATATACTTTTTTGTGGCCATGGAGGAGAAAGGGGTGGAGAGGTCTCTGAAAGAGGTGATGCGGCATGCTCCATTGCTGCCAGAGCCACCCCTCCCTCCTCACAGCTCCCAGAATGCTGCAGCTCCTCTCCCAGAATGCACAGTTCCACCCACTGCCCACTCACCATAGAGTTATTATACACAGAGAGGGCATGACGTCACATACTTGAAGCTTCCGGGTATAACCCCGCCCCTTTTCCCCCCTTCCCGTTTACACTTTTTTTCCCGCCTTCCATTTTCTACTGTAATATTTTCGAAATTCCGAACATTAATAGGGTTTGTTTTGGGTGGGGGGGGGGTGAGTGTAGAAGTTTAAAAAAATACTCTTAATAGCCTAGAAGTGAAAAAGAACTACTCTCCTATTGACAACTGCTTGTTTTATACATTGAGAGATTTTAATGTAATTTTCCTACATATTTATCTAATTTTTGCCCACCCTCCCCTTTTTTTCTTTCCTTCCCGTTCACACTTTATTTCTGCTTGTGTAGATTTCAAAAAATAAGCCTGTCAAAGCAGTGCAATCCGAGTTTACATAGGCAGCAAGGGGCATTTCGTCCGGTATGTTCAGTAATATAATTATGCGGAATTAAACCTTGGAATTGCATGTTAACTCATAATTAGGTTACCACTGATGTTTCTCCACAATCACACGTTGTTATTTTGGTAAGTTTTTACTTCTGGAGTACACAAATAAGCCCTAAACATCATGCAAAAACCCATTGGAAATAATTGGAATCAGAATTGTTTTGAGTATATTTACGTCACCGCTAACCCCGCCCCCTGGATTCACTCGCTGCCCTATCTAGATAATAAGGATGGCCACCTCTTGCCACTCACAATCTGCCTTCCGTGGCAGCTTCCTGTACCTGCTATGAGCAGATTGCCTCTCTGCGATGCTGGCTCTAAAATGGCCTTCAGCGGCATGATTCGCGCACTGCTGCATGGCCTCTTACGGCAGTGCAAGGCCCAAATAGGATTAACCCCTAGGTTGCAAAACAACTACCTGTAATTTTTTTAAGTTCAATATTGCAAGTAGTCGTTATACAGAATGTGTTATTTAGACATTATTCAAGCCTTTTTTTTTTTGAAGTTCAATGCTCATCTTGTATGATCTTGCACTACCTTGCATGTAGTATTATAAGAAAACAGAAAGCAAGGAATGAATTACATTCATTATGTGCTAATGGAGAAAATGCTAATTAAATTAATAAAAACTGAATTGCAAGTAGCAATTTTAAAGATGGTTGTCATGGAGCTGGGAGGATTCCTATGAGCACTGTACAAAAATACATTAGTTAAGCATGCTGATATTTTGCCTTGACCTTTTCCAGTAATACACCTGACCAGACAGTCTGCAAATGTGTTTGCAAGAATAACATTAAAGGTACTTGGTTGAAGAAGGAAAAAGAAGAAGGGGAGCCTGTTGGGCAATTAAGAGTAATGATTTTTATTATATTCAAAAGGTTAGGGAAAAAGAGTTTATTCACTAAAAAATAAAAAAGCAATTCCTATGGAGAAGGCTTTGTCACTGTGGATTATTTCCATTGTAAATAAAGAGGTCTGATCCTATGAACTCAATTTATAAAGATTTCCAAAAGTAGTCTATAAAGCAATGTAGCAGGTTCTACTGATATTACAAATAGCACCTGTCCCCTGCATCATTAGAGGTCTGCTGGTACACACATGCATACACATCAACTTGATGATTTGCAGCAGGTTTTATGAACTCCTTATGTGGTGAATGGGAAGCCTTCACTCTTAAAATGGAACAGACTGGCTCAGATCATGTGGTTCTATCCCTCTGTTATGAATTCCCTACACAGACCAGAAATCTTGGTGTCTTATATGGTTCATTTGGGAGGTAAGTGGGGAAATATATCTATACTAGCACATATGCCCTTTAGAACAATGGGCAAGAAATGGCTATTTGGCACCACGGTGGGTTTTGTTTACCCCTGCCCAATGGTGGTTGAGTCTTTCCACCTGATCACAGGTTCTAGGGGTTCTGCTTGTTTGTGCACCCCCAGAACTAGCCACGGAGTGAAATATAAGTTCAGTGAAATATAAGTTTTAAAACACTTTTTAAAAGAGGAGGGTTTTGCAAAGGGTTGGGCACTTGTTTTTTAGAGGGCAGAACTAAGTGCTTAATGTGAGGTGATGGAGAATCTCCCTCTTCTTTGTCATGCCTTAGTGAAAGCATAGGTAGAGACGGCTTTTGATGTTGTCTTTTCTCTGATCAAGACTGTCTGCTTTTCCCTTTTTTGTACTTTGCCTATTTTTTCTTTTAATAACCCTTTTCCTACATTAGTAAAGAATACTGCCTTTCTTATCAAGGAATGAGGTATTTGCCTGCTAGATTGCTTCAGCCAATGCTCTCCTGCCTCTGTAAGGCCTAGGCTGCTGCCGCAGCAAGCGCTATGCTGTTCTGAAGGCCACTGCTGCCAGCACAAAACCCCAGAGGTTGCACAGGAAAGAGCAGCCTACAGAACCAATGCTGTTGCTGGTAAATTGGTGGCAGGGGCCAAAATCAGGGTCAGGATGGAGCGAGGCAAGGAGCAGGTCAGGCTATGAGTGATTCAGGGATGGGGCATGGGAGAATCTCCCACACACACTACATCCTATTCCCCCTTCCTGATCTGGACCCACCCCCTGAGGGCACAATCCTAACCTGGGGTTAGGCTGGCATAGTTAGGCCAGCAAAGTTTGGCCTGCACAAGGGCCACTGTAAAGCGCATTTGGACCACTCTCAGACTCAGAATGGCGCACATCTGTGTGCTGGCCTGTCTGACTCCGAGAGTGGTCCAAACACACTTACGGTGGTCCTTGTGCTGGACAAACTTTGCTGGCCTAACTGTGCCGGCTTCTCCAGGTTAGGATTGCGCCCTGAGGCTCCTTAGACTTACGCCAGCTAAAGAGCTAGCATAGGTCATAGGAGGCTGACTGCACTCTATGTGGCTATGAATAGGTTAGTTAACATGTTCTTTACTTTCCTCTCCTGGGCCTGCTGATCTGCTCACCCATAACATGAATTATGTGTTCCTTCAGCGAAGCTGTATATTCTAGGTCTGCAGGGGATAAGATTGAGCTGCTAATTGTATCCCTACATTACCAGAGTTCCTTGTATTCACAGAAAACCCTCTTGAGTCATCCAAAGGCAGGGGCCGGCGTTCTTGGATCACTGGTGAAATGGGGAAGATTTGTTTTCTAAGGATTTACTTAGCACTATGAACTGATTTCAGCTGTTCAGTAATAATATGGTTTTTGTTTCCAGAAACCCAGTGCTTGCTCCACTATAAAATTACACATTTACTGTATTTTGGAAGATGGATAGGCTTGATTCTCTGTGTCCTAAGCACTCTTTAATTTTTAAAGATGCTTAAAAATATAGTCCAGGCCACTTTCCAAAAACATGACTTGTGTGTGCTTTATTTTGCTCACCTTTCATCTTTCCTGTATACGCAGCATTAAGAATAGTTTCATTTCCTTTTCTGTCAGAATTAGATATATAGTTTTTCAAAGAGGAAAAAAACCCACAAAGGACATTTTATGTTGATATCATATGCCAGGGTATGTTTTAGTTTTATAGCGCATTGAATATATAATGAAATGAGGCAAAATCCAGGTCATATTCCTGACCTGCAAAAGTGTAAAGTACTCTTTAAAGGATTTGATATAATACATCATAGCTGATGATTTCATCCAGGTGCAGCTAAGGGCCTGAGGTCCTCAGCTCCTGAGGGCCCCAGAAGGGAAACACCGTCCCCAGGATCCTGTCATTACCTTCATCCTTGGAAGGAATATTACATGCCTTACCTCAGGCATTAGAGCAAGGGAAAAAATGCATTTGATCATTTTGAGGGAATGTATTCATTTGGAGTTTGTTCTCTGACTGTTGACCACTTGGAAATGAAGCCAAAAAGAACACAGTTTTTCATGAGTAGAAAACATCCATTAAGACATAAGAACAGCACCACTGGATCATGCTAAAGGGCCATCTAGTCCAGTTACCTCACACAGTGGCCCACCAAATGCCTCAGGAAGCACACAAGACAACTAAAAACCTGCATCTTGTTGCCACTTCCCTGCATCTGCTATTCTGAGGTAGCTTACTTCTAAAGTATGGAGGTTGCACTACCCATCATGGCCTGTAGCCTGTGATGGACTTTTCCTCCAGAAATCTGTCTCGTTCCCTTTTAAAGTAAAGGCACCTAGGCCAGATGCTATCACCACACCATTGCCTCTGCCACCTCTGGCAAGGAGTTCCACAGTTTAATTACCAGCTGGGTAAACAAGTATTTCCTTTTATTTGTTCTCACTCTCCCAACACTCAGTTTTACTGGATGTCCCCTGGCTCTCGTACTGTGGGAGAGGGAAAAGAATCTCCCTCTATCCATTTTATCCATCTCATGCAGAATTTTGTACCTCTCAAAATTTGGACCCACCACAGTCTGTATCAGTCAGCTTATGGAGGTATTTCAGTCAGCCTCTAAACATATATGTGAAAATGGTGTTCCTAGAGGGGGGCAAAACACTAGGTTTTTCAGGACCCTGAGCTCCGGTGTAAAGCGGCTCTTCCCTCTTGCCTTCAGAGCCATTTGCAGCCAGGGAGCAAGTCCTCCAAGCTGTAAATGGCTCTGAAGGCAAGGGGGAGGGGCTGCTTTACACCAAAGCTCAGGCTCCTACAAAACCTAGCGTTTACACACACACACCACTGCGTGAGAACGTGAACTCCCTTATCAAAAAGACTTGAACCAAAGGGACAAGACTGAAATCATGCTTTGGGATAAAAGAACCCAGTCAACTGCATAAAAAACAAAAACAAACCACAGATAAAAATATGTATCTGGAATTACAATCAGGTAACTATTAAAACCATGGGAAAGCATCAAAACCTTGTGATAAAAATAACATTTGTTCAGGCTCATATGGTGCAAACCTATACGTGTTTATTCAGAAGTTCATCCAGCTACATTCAATTGCTGTTACTCCCAGGTAAGTGTGAATTGAGTCACACTAAACTCAGTGGTAGTACTTCTGACTTTCAAGCTTAGGATTGCATTGTATGGTTGCAATCCTACCCACACTTACCTAGGAGTAAGCCCCATTAACTATTATGGGACTTCTGAATATATGTACATAGGATTGGGCTCTTAGGATACAATCCTAACCAACCTTCCAGTCCTCGGGTAAGGGCAATGCAGCTTTGAGGTAAGGGAAGAAACATTCCCTTATCTTGAGGACGCCTCCATGACTGCCCCCAACTGCAGGATGCAGCACATGCCCAGAGGCGTCATCCAGGCGGAACGGCCCGGTACGCCGTTCTGCTAGTTCTGCGGACGGGCCCGGGCCGCACCACCTCTCCAGAGGACGGGCGAGCTGCTGCTGGGCCCACCTGCCCTCCCTTGCATCCCGAATTGCTCTGAAATGGAGCGATTCGGGCGCTGTGAGGCTTAGGGAGGCGTGGCAGCCCTCCGCCATAGGAGCGGAGGGCTGTCAATCATCCGGGCGTTCTGGTTCTTGGTGCGCCCGGATGACATCACTGCACATGCCCCATTGGCACAGCTATGTCAGTGCTGGAAAGTTGGCTAGGATTGCATCCTCAGTCTGTGAAAGAAGGAATAATCAGAGGCTAACATAACATTAACATGTTTAGATGAGAAAACAAAGGGGTTGCAGACTCCCCCCCCACACACACACACACTCTCCAAGTAAAATAATCCATGCGGAGATTGTGCAGGGGTCTGGCTTTTTGCCTATAGATACTCACTGATACTCACTGCAGTTCTGTTAATTTACTGGCATCTTCTGCTAACCTGTCAAGCACGTGATTTGCATGTCACTTCATAAAGAATTAGTCTGTAACACTTTCACAGGTGGTGTGTTAAAATAGGAAATATCTTAGCCTTCTGGCCAAGAGAGCTTACCACCTCCTTCTTCAAAGATAAACATCTTGCTTCATTATCTCTTTCATTCTAACACGTTTATCTGAATTGAATTAATAAGTACCTACCACAGGTTTTCCTGCACTGATTGCTTGCAAGTTTGTGCAAGCTAATATTCAAGGACATTAAAGGCAAAATAAAAGAAATGAGGTCTTGGCAAGTAGGAGATACTTTACCGTTTGGTCCCATAAAATAAAATAAACATTATAAAAAAAATGAAGCCCATAAACATCAGGAAGACGGATAAGTTGACATATTGTTCTGCATATCTCTGTTTAATAATATTATATTTCATTTCCCGTGCTAAGAAAACAGCCATTACCCAAAGCAGCCATTCGTAAACAGCCATTGTGAACAGATTGCATCCTTGTTGGTGGTATGATAATTGAAATAAGTTTACCAGTCTTTTATGAGAAAATACCAGATGTATAAAATACCTATTAATCAACTCACTCGCTTTTGCAGACATCAGCTTCAGTACCGATGGCTATTAAAGAATAAATGGGATAAGAGCAAAAAGGAAAGAAAAATCAGAGGCTGAGCCGAACAGCCATGTGGCATGTTGCTTAGAGAGAACGGAGGCGGGAGAGAAGGAAGGGAGGGGGGCACTCGTGTTCTCATATCAGTTCTTTTGAACCAAGCTTACAGGCCACGTTCATCAATTCAGCATGTGTTGGTTTTCATAATTGGAGGACTGCATTAACCATTCCTTTGCAGACAGTGATATAGAGCATCCAACTGCCAGCTCCCCCACCTTCTTGCTGCATTTAACACTGCCTTTCCACCGCTAATCACATTTTCATTGAATTTCCCTCCATCTATGAGAGAGGCTTCAGGGGCTTGATTTGTTCTCATGTGCAGTCAGAATAACATTTCATTTATTTTATCTTTTTTTTTCCTGTGAAGCTAGTTGGGGAGAGAACAAAACATTGGGGGCCGCTCAGTAAACATGTTGCTTGTTACAGTTCTATTGACAGCATTCAGGTTACAATCACGGAGGTGGCCAGTGAAACACACGCACAGATCCATCATGGCTTTTAATGCCACAAGTATTTGGCCAACATTGTAGGGAAGCCTACTAGCAAGACTGAAGGATCAAGCAGGCACCCAGGGGTACAGAGCTGTGTAAATCTCAGCTTTAAGAAAATTCTCCTGTACTTGTTCTGCTTAAAGGAGCAGCATTTTGGATCTAGGTTGATTAAAGACCAACTCCTGCTGACAAAGCCTTGCTTCATTCCACCAGCTTATCAGGATTGCTGGGGTGGAGGTAGGTGGGAAATAAGATTACAGACATAGAAGAAAAGGATGATATAATTAACCTGGGGTACCAACACCAGTGCAAGGGAAGAAAAGAGCAGTGTAGCCCCTAGTGGTTGGTGGCAGCACCTTCTTCCCTTGGTATCCAGTTCACTGGATAGACTGGAAGTGAACTGGGGGAAAGTAGTTGCTGCTACCATACATTGCTAGAAAGCCCAGACAGAAAGATTCTTCCTTGGGAAAGCCTCTCTCCCAGGTTAACAGAAAGTGCCTAAATCTAAGGGAGGGGATCTTTTAAACTAGCTAGCTAAGCAGAATGCAATGGTCTGAAATAATGGCAACTCCCTCCCTAGACTAGGCAATGAATAAAAAAAAAATGCAAGTGTTGAAAGCAAAGCAAAACAGGGGCACTGAAGGTGGTCTGGGGAGTTAAAATCCCTGATGCAGCTAACTGCAGCTAACAGGTGTAGCTTTTGAAACACTTCCATGATGAGCTGCACCTGCCCAAATTCCCTCTTCCATACGATGGTTAATGCTACAGGCACCTTGTTGCAGTTTGTATCTGGTAACCCTCGCTATGATCATATCTTTCCATGCCAGATAGGAATTCCAGGGGCTGCCTGCTGATTGACCATACCACTGGTGTTCACATCATGGTGCTTCCATATCAGGAATCAGGATATTGGCGTAACGGCCAAAGGTAGTCTGAAATGTCTTGAAACAGTTTTCCCCGACCCTGCGGTCTGTAGTAGAAAATTGGTTCTTTTGTTCTTGTGGATAAATTCCTTATTTTGTGACAAAAAATAAAACTGGACTGCATAGACATGAAAGGGTGGGGAGAATGGCTGGGAAAAAGCTACAAAGCTATCACTGGGGCTTAAGATATGAATGCGTGAGCAAAGGTTAGACCTGCTGCAATGTTTTAAACCAGGGATCTTCAAACCTCGGCCTCCAGGCCAGATGCGGCCCTCAAATTGCCTCTGTTTTGCCTAGAGCAAGTCTCTGGTCTCCTATAAGTCTATGGCCCTCCTGACATAGGTGACACCCTCCAGGCTGAGCTCTGGCTGTGTGTGGAGGGTATTCTGAGGCCAGAGAGGGCAGAAACAGCCTCCCCGGCACCCTCTAGAAGGGTGAAAATGGTCAGTTCCTAGTTTTCCCAAAGACCTACAGGTGACATGTTTAGCCCCTTTAAAGGCCCCTTTAAAGACATGTTTAGCCCCAGCTTTCTGAGGGTCAGGGAGACCTCCCCAGTCCTCAGAGCATGTCTGGGTGTTTCCTCAGAACACTGAGTTATTTCCTCCAGCGTATTTAAGTAAGCCGATCATTGGATGTGGGGATTGGGGTCCATTAAAATGTGTTCTATATTTCTGTGATGTGTGTTGGTGCTTGGAGGAATCCTGGAACTTTGAGCCCATTCATTCATTCATTCATTCATTCATTCATTCATTCAAGTTCCATCTCTAATGTTTTTATTTAAATTTTATTTTTACATTTATTTATTTTTCTGACCTCTCGACACCACGCCCAATATTGGATGTGGCCCTCCACCTAAAAAAGTTTGGAGACCCCTGTTTTAAATCTATATACCAAAAGCACAATGGGTTAAGGAAACACACACACACACACACACACACACACACACACACACACATTTGGGCATGAATACCCTGTACAGTATGTGTGTGTTTGTGTGTGTACATGCATACACATGGGCATGAATATCTATGTATAAAATAAATGTACCGAGTATCAAGTATATGACATTTACATGAGTGTAAGTGCGATAATGCATACAAGCCCTGTCTCTGATCATGTATATTTAAGGAAAGATGGGACTAAGAACGCTTGCTTTGAAACTTCGTAACTGAAGCACTACTTGTGTATTTTACATTTGGATATTTATATCCCAGTACAAAGCAATCTCCTGAGAATCAGCCCTCAGACAGAAATACAGACTAGGAGGTATCCTATTAAATGCATTATCTATTAAGTTCCTACTGTGTAATCATGATTCATAACACTCCCTTTGCATCTGTCAGTGGAGCCTGGCATCACTTGGAAGATTAATCTATGGATGCTTATTCCATGCCCTGCAGAGGGACTCTCATCCACTGTTTTGAGTTTTCTATGAATTGCCATGTCTGCTGCTGTTTAACGGTGCTAGGTGATGTACAAAATGCAGACGTGATAATGTACACATTCTTTCCAATGCAGAAGCCCTCCTATAAGGTATGTAACAAGGAATAATAAAAACATCTTGAGGAGGTACAGAAATGAGGAGGGAATAGCAAAAGCATATCTTCAGAATGGAGGTAGTAAGTGGTGCTGTAAAAGGAGAGGAGACCTGGGAAAATTGATAATCACTTGGTGAAAGGAGTGTAGTAGAAGCAGTGTAGTGCATGGCGTGTGTGTGTGTATGTGTAAAACATTGAAATGTATCTCAGCACTGGTTGTAGAAATGTTTGCAGTAGACAGGGAGGCAGCTTAAGAGAAGAAGAAAAACAGGCTTACTGCTCCAATGAAAAGCCACATGAATTGTATGAAGGGTTGTTCCAGGGTTGTTCCAGTCTCAGATCACCACGGATGCTCTTGAATCACTGATACACATCATGCCAGTGATATCACTGAGTCTCTGTTTTCACAGCAACCAAAGGCATATGCAACCATTAAAAATAACAATTCCAGCAATGAATTAAATGAAAAACGAACCAGAAAAAGCAGCACATAATACAAACCATAATAGTTGTCTTGAAATCTGTATCCTGGGGTTTCAGATGATGTCATAATCTGCTACAGCAAATTTAATAGTATTGTTGCCTGGAAGCTAAGCCATTATGCTGTGTTTAATTTCTCTAAGATGTAAATTACATGCTTCAATGTCGTATAGCATTGGCTACTGCCATTTTAGATTCTTGTGCTTGCAGCTGTCAGGCAACATAATGTTTATGGGAGTTTTGTTTAGCTAGGAATCCTGATCATTAACAGACTTATCTTAAAATTATCCCACGCTGTTTTAGTCGTCCTTGGTATTTCAAACATCACTTTCATGGACTTGATATTTCAAGGAATATATGAAGCAAAATGCATCAGGGTCTATAATAGATTTGATGCATTGCTTCAGTGTATCAGATCCCCACAGAGTAAGTGTGGCTACCCGTGCTGGTCCACATTGCTTTTGGGCAATGGAAGCTACGTAGGAGATCGGTGCTGGCAGTGGAGATTATGACATTAGCAGGCAATGGCTAAACTGATGTGATGTTGCTTAGTAATAAGCAGAAGAGGACAGCAAGAACCAGGAGTCAGTGAGGTAATGCTGACTTTTATAACTTGTTTTGAACTCATTGTCCAAAGATTTGCCTATTGGTTGTGATCTGATACAAAGAAGGAAATGGGCAAGGATGTTTGGGTTAGGGTTACCAGATATAAACTGGGATGGAGCGCCTATACCTTTAACCATTGTCTGATGAGCTACCCATACCCTCTGCTATACAATGGTTAAAGGTATAGGCACTTGCCCCAGTTTGTATCTGGTACTCTTAGGTTTGGGGGAATGGGGAACCAGAAGCCAGGGAAGCTCAGGGTTCATGTACAGGTAGATTTTGTCATAGTTAAAAGTTGCATACAAGGAAAACCTGCATCAAGTAGGAAGTATAGCTGAATTTTGCCAACCCCCCTTCTTTTACTTACCCAGCTCCTCAGGCAACTCGTCCAGCTCGCACAACTCAGCAAAAAGAGCCCTGCCAGCCCAGTTCCTCCCTGCTGCAACTCAGGCTCGGAGAGTGCTTTTGGCGAGTCCCTCGATTGCGTGCGCACCTTGAGCCTCTCGCCCAGCTTTGTGGCACTGCCGGCCCAGCTGCTCCCTGCCGCAACTCGTGCTGGCAGAAGTGGGCTTAGGGATTGCTTCTGGGGTGTGTGTGTCCATGGAGTAGCTGCACACACCTTGAGCCCAGCTCCATGTATCAGTGCTGACCCATGGCAGAAAGTTACTCCCTCGAGTCCAGATCTACTGGCCCAGTTACTCCCTCCTACAGTTTGTGCTGCTGCTTCCGCTGCATCCTGTATGTGCTGGCAGCTCCAGTGGGGCCGTGTCTAGTCGCTAGCCTGCACATGCGCATCCCTTCACATATCCTGGCTCAGCGTGTCACCCAAAATGCCTTCATGGGTCAGCTGTGACACGCATGTTAAGGGTTGCCATCACTGGGCTATACTATTAAACAGGCAGGGATATCACCGGTATTGTATGAAGCAGTATGAACAAATATATGTATTGGGAATTATTGGACTCTCTTCCACATTGTAGGCCTTTAAGAAAACAACATTCATCTCTTCTGTCCCAGTAGCAAGGATTAAATGCTCAAACTCCCCCTCGTGTTAGTTCTGGAAATGTTTTAAGAGTGATTTGAGAGGGGAGGGGCAAATATATTCCATTTAGAATACATACATTTCATTACTCAATTACTTAACACATTTCAATACATGTTGTGCTTTCTGAAATGGACAGTCAAATTATACACTGAAATCAAATATAAACCCCATTATGCAAAACAGGCAGAACCTGTGCCAGATTAAGATATTTCCACACAAAATTTCCCACTAATAAAATCCATTAGCTAAATTGCCTTCAGCATCTTTTAGTGAACCTTTGAGACCATACAAAGCTGTCTGCTCTCCACAATATTTATCATTCATAGGAAATGTGCAACCGTCACACTATTCTCATATTAAGGTAGCTTTTCATTTTTCTTTAAAGCATGGCCTGGTTTTGAATTGCTTTTCCTTCCCCAACTGCCTCTACAGTTTGCTCGCAGTGCCTGTGTCTGAAAGTGAAGATGGGATCTATCAATATCACATACAGATCTGTGACTATATAATAGTCAAGACACGCAACACTTTCTGCATGTAAGAATGATTTGACATGTCTGTTGTTCATCTTCTCAAAACAGCTAGCCTCTAGTATAAGGGTTCTCAAACCTTTTAGCACCCAGACCCACTTTTTAGAATGACAATCTGTCCAGGACCATCCAGAAGTGATGTCATGGCCAAAAGTGCCGTCATTGTGATGCCAGAGCCTGCTGCTTTCCTGAGAATGCAGCAACAAGATGGATTATTTCTCATTCATTTTCCAATTGCAAAGTGAATCAGAAAGAAAAAAGCCTATTTACAATCTTGACACAAGCAAAACAATCACACAGCCTTCCCCCTTTCCAGCATCCCATCTTCCCATATTTTCAATATGGCTGCTCTAGGTGCTTCGCGACCCACCTGAAATTGGCTTGAGACTCACAGTTTGGGAAACACTGCTCTAATGTGTAGAATTACTGTGTCAGTTTAATCCTAATCCATTAAGGACAGAAAAGATGCTTGATAGAATATGTCTTTGCAGGGAGCAGGGAGATAGATTGGAGGGGAAAAACCAAAGTGAAGAAATGCCAAAACAGGCAGCCCAATCCTATCCTTCCCAATGCCCACAGCTCTAGTGGTGCAGAAATGACTACCACTGAGTCATTGCCAGAAGTCGCTTCTGGGTAAGGGAGCATATGCAAGGAGACTGCAAAACCTGGGGAGACTACAGCTGATGGCAATGGGTCTCCTCTGATCTGTGCCCACTGTTGAGCAGGGGCAGTTGAAGAGGCCCATGTCGGGCTGTCCGACTTGGGAGGGAGGATAGGATACTGTGGCAGGCAGAGGCTGCCACCATCTATGCCCTCCTCCCAGGCCTGCTCCGTCACTGCCCTCACCCAGTTCTGCCCCTACCTCACCCCAAAAAGCTGCATTGCCAAGCGACCATGCTAGTTACCCCATCAGCTCTTTGGCATCCTTGGAGTAGCACTTGGCCCAGCGCCAACTGGCACTTGCCCAGCAGCGGCACTTCCTCCTCTGGGACAGTAGTTTACTTTTTAGGACAATACCTTTTCCAAGGGCACGATCCTAACCAACTTTCCAGCAATGGCATTGCAGTGTCAATGGGGCATGTGCTGCATTCTGCAGTGGAAGTAGTCACAGAAGCCTCCTCAAGGTAAGGGAACATTTGTTTCCTGACCTCAGAGCTGCATTGCCCTTGCCCCAGCGCTGGAAAGTTGGTTAGGATTGCACCTCAAGTCTACAGTTAGAGGCTTGCAGTTTGCCACCCAGGTACAACCTGGTTGTTCTTTTTTCTTTGGAGAAGTAATGGAGCAAACTGGATGGATGCAGAAATGCCCAACATTCATTGCTATGAATTGACTGTGGTTTTGCACAAATGCCCTCACATACGTTTGATTCTGCCTTGATGGTCTCTTAAGTATTGTTAATAAGCATCTTTTATTTCCTTAGCAATGTGCTACTTTTTTTTTTCCGTAGGTATTCCCTATCTGTTTCTGGGATGGTAACTTTTTTCGTATGACAAACTTTAATCATGTCTAGCTTCATAAAAGAAACGGGGCTGCTAAAATACGAGGAAGTTTGATAAATGTCCACAGGAAAATTTTAGTGATTGTGGAATATATTGTGCTGCCTGCGTTCAAGTTATGGATGACTTTTTTTTAACCTATTTTCTGTGTAAACCATTTACATTTACTATATTTGCAATATCCTGTGCAGTCGTCCTTTGCATTGCTATTTTTGATATTGTTCTGCCCTGTGCTTTGAAATATTAGGCTACATGGAAAGAACAATTCTCATTTGGATGTGAACATTTTCTGTTCTCAAGGTTTTGCCCATGCCATGATATAGCCGTACGGCATAGCTTATAGAGGTGGGCGGTTGCATACCAGGACCCACCTGCTCCCTGGAAGGGAAAGCAATTGCTCCAAGCAGAATACTGGGGAGGGGCTGGGGGTGCTCCTGCTGTGATTCCAGGAGGAAAGGAAGCTAAGACAGCAGCAGCACTGGAGAGGGACTGCCACCCTGCAATCCTTGGACCGTCAGGCAAGTGGGAGGAGGATTCTGGTGGTGATACTCCTCTACCCACTTCTCTTCTCCCCAGCTTTGTTTGCTTGACAATGGGATCGCATGGGGCTGGTGGAAGAGGGTAGTGCAGTCGCATTGAGGAAGAAGTGGTGGTACAGGAATGTGCTTGGAGAATGCATGTAATGGTACATGTGTGCAAAAACGGGGGGAAGGGTGACAATTCTGACACCTCGTGCTGCTTTGGCTTGAGCTGGGCCTGGTCAAGGCTGAGTGTTTGTTAAAACAGGCAAATAAGGCTGGAATAAGCAGTTCAGGGCACAATCCTAACTTGCGCTGGAACAGGCAGGCTAAGCTGCCTGCACTGCATCCAATGCACGGTGGGTGTAGGCTGGAGTGCCACTCAGAGTAAAGGGATTTTGAATCCCTTACCCCGTGTCGTGCACCAGCCAGCTTTATGGGGCTACTTGGATCTGCACCTGCTATTTTGCAGGCACAAATCGAAGCTGCTGGTGTAATGCTGGTTAGGGTCTGGCCTGCGCTGCCGTAGCCGGTCCCACCCGGTCCCGGGCCTCATACGCATCCTGGTCCACACACCCTCCACCCAAAAATGTCCCCTTCCTGTCTCCATTCTGCCCTCCTGAAACCCTGCCCAGGCTGGCCCAAACGTATCCCATCCGTGTGCAGATCTGGCACTGCTAGGCCAGGGCATGTCCTTGGATGTGCACTGGCTTTGGGGAGCATTTGGATTGCACTTCCCGGGTCCTAGGGGCTGGAGAAGTGATGACGAACCTATAACATGTGTGTCAAAAGTGGCATGCCATAACATTTCGGGTGGCAGCACATATGATTGGACTGTATTTTAAAGAAATAAGTATGTAAAAAATTGTTTCTCTTTTGTTTGCGGGGGGGGGGACATGCTGGCAGTGTCACGTTTGGCATTTTCTGAATTTTTTGGCATGCCAAGCCTGAAAGATTTGCCATCAATGGGCTACAGGCAGGGGTGTAGGGTCATGTCCAGGCTGACATTTGAGTTGTCGAAAATTCTGTCTGTGCTCTGTATTTCCAAAACAATCTAATAATTACTTTATCTTTTCTTTGTGGACAGATAATTTTACCCACATGAAAGGCATGGCTGTATTTATATTGCATTCTAGGAAATTGTCAACATGTGTGTGTGCTTTCACACATGCATAATACAAAATAGATAAATTAAGAACAGGATTTGATTGTTTCTTTACCTTGCATATGTCTCAAGACCATGACAATTTCTTTCTTAAATGGAAAATAATTTTAGCATACTGTTTTTAAGAGTGCAATCCTAACCTGGAGTGAGGCCGGCGCAGTTAGACAAGCAAAGTTTGACTGGCACAAGGGACACTGCAAAGTGCATCTGGAGCACCGCAAAGCTGGCCAACTTTAGCTGGCCTAACTGTGCCGGCCTAACTCCAAGTCAGGATTGCACTCTAAATCTTTATTTATGCCATAACTAATATATTCTTTCTGGCATGGGGAATGAAATGAGCACCCAGAGTGAACTTCAATCCATCCATGAAGTTATAAGAATGATGATGGATTAAATGGTCTAGGTTTTGTAGAAAATTTGCACAATATATGCTCATAATAGTTATCCATATGCCTATAAATAGCCTAGCGTTTTAGAGAGAGAATATTCTGATTTACAAATGCAAATTAGACTACCAGAGCTTTAAATTGTGTGATGCCAAATACACACTCAAGAAATCATGAGTCAAGTGACAGTTGCTGAGACACAGAACAATATAGGTTATATATTATTTGTATGAAGAAAGTAAATGCATAAAATAGGAATGTTTTTTTCTATATAAAGGCCATACCTGGAAAGTGACTGCAGCCTGGCTTTTCAACCACCATAAAAGCCCTTGTGCTGCCCGAACACTACTTTGGGCAGTGCAACACCACAATAGGGTTGGGACCTTAGTGATATATGCTGTTAACATGTTAAAAATGTAACATGACCACACCCTAAGGCTGAGATCCTGAAAGACAAGGATCATATAATGAAACTGAACCAATTGAATGCTGTCTGCATTGTTGTCTCACTGTTCTGACTGACACAGTGACATCTTTTATTGAAAGCCATTGTCATGTGCAAAGGATGGACTGTGATATGAGTAGTGGCCCATCTCAGTGGCCCAGATCTCTGGGATAAATGAAAGTGAAAGCATGTGTTGACTTATATTGGAAACATATGAACCTAGACGAAGCATGAGAAGAATTGCAGGTGTGGATTGTAAAAAAGTTGTAATATAAATGTACTCATTTTCTTTAAATATTGAAGGTTCATTCCCAACAAATGTTCTACTTTATGTATGTTTTTAGAAGTTTGCTTTTTACAAGAACCCTTAATAGCAGCTTTATCAGTCCTATGTGTATATGTCAGCTTTACAATACTTTCTTTTTTTTAAAAACCACTTGTTCCCCATATGAACCCCATCTAGCAACAATCAGCGAAACAGGCAATGACTACACAGCACTATAACACTAGTGTTGCATTATCTCCCAATGGGAAGTAGCCTGGCAAGACTGACTTTTGCTGCCAAAAGCTTCCTTAAATGGTTCCACAGGGAATGTACCAACAACTTTCTAAGCCTATTATCCAGTCTGTTTACAAAAGTCACACATGGTGCTAATAAAACTAAAAATGCTCGCTAGAGTCTAAAGTGATGCACTGGAATCACCCACTGGTTTCTGTTTCAGCTGCCTGCCCCAACACATGCAGCAAGGCAACAGGAAAAGATGTTTTATGCAATAATCTGCATTCATTGATCGATACAGCATAACTGATAACGCAATCTCAGTCATTCCTTCCAGGCAGTCAGCCCATTATTTTCTTGACATTGAGAGCTAATCTAACATTTTACAGATATTTGGGGCATTTATTAAGACGAAAATGTAACATCTTGCAGAGCAATCCAGAAATAATACAAGCAGTTTAGATATTCAGAAGTTATGGAGTCAAGAGGGGCTGTTTAGTAGAGTGTCAGTCATGGTCCTTCCATTGAGGGGGTGGGGGGGCAAATGTCCTGGGCACAGCACTGGTGAAGCAGAAGGGCGGCAACGAGACAGTTCGCCTCTAGGAAAGGCCAGTGGTGTTTGGCCCTCCCTCCGTCCCTTGCCCCTGTACGGCTCTGAAATTGAGCCTGGCGTGGCATGGGGGCGTGGCAGAGAAGCACGCGGGATGGGGAACCAGCAGGGCGTGTGGTGCTCCCCCTTCTCTGTTCCTGGGTGGCCCATTGGCTGTGTCCGCAACTGCAGAGTGTATGAGTATACGTATGAGTAGTAGTGGGTTTTAGCAGATTTTCCTCAATTTGTTCAGAACAATTTCTGCTTGAGATCTCAGAAAGCTGATTTCAGAGTTCCTCATAGCAGAAGAGTAAAAAAAAAAGTTTCTGGAATTAGAGGTGGTTTACGATAGGGTCTTGTATTAAAAAGTGGGTCCCAGTGCTAAAAAGTTTGGGAAGTTTGCTTTAATGGAACTGTGCAACCCTTCCTTGCATAGTACCCTTGATTTCTGATGGCTTCTCATTGATCCCTAATGCTGTTGCTATTAATTATATTGATTCTCAAAATTGATTATTTAGCTCACTTATATGTTTTTGTTTCCTATACTCTAAGTACGAATAACAGGTTTTAGTCTAAAGCTTATATTGGTGAACGTGGACATGTACAGTGCAATCCACCCCCACCCCCGCATCTTCACAAGTAAAGTCCCTTATGCCGGCTCCCAAGTTTTGCAAGTGTGCCATAAAGCACATTTGTGGCTGCTCAGAAGGAAGCTGAGACAATACATGTGCTGGCTCAGCTGCACCGGACCTGTACCCACAGCAGGTAGGTTTGTGCTGGCCTGGGCAGGCCAGTGCCGAGGATGGGGTAGAGGAAGGCAGTCCCAAGGCAGTTTGGGCAGGGGGAAGGCAGGAAGTGGGCAGTCCGGGAAGTGGGTGGGGCCCAGGAGGGGGCGTGGGACGAGCCTGAGCAACCTAGGCTGGATCCTAACTCCAATCTCCCAACCCAATCAGCATTACACAGGCTACTTGGATTTGCAGGGACATGGGGACCAGCGGTGTTATGCTGCCGGAATGCTGGGCGGGACATCCGGGTGATCGACAGCCCGCCTGTCGCGTTCCGCAGCGTTACGCCGTTTGCGTAACGTACGCAAGTGGCGTAATTGGTTACGCAAACGGCGTAACGCTCCGGAACGCAACGGGCGGGCTGTCGATCACCCGGATGTCCCGCCCAGCATTCCGGCAGCATAACACCACTGATGGGGACACAGATCCAAGTAGCCCATAGGACTGGCTGGCCTGTGACACAGGGTAAGGGGAATAAAATCTGCTTACTCCAAATTGTGCCCCAGCTTGCTCCTAACCTGCGCTGGATCCTGCGAATGCCGACTAGCCTGCCTGTTCCAGCACAGGTTAGGATTGCGCCCTGAGTTTCATTCCCACGTGGCATCTCACATGCCCTGAATACGTAACTCATATCCTCCAAAGAATTAGATTACAGTAGATTGTTGATAAGATTAGTTTGTGGATTAGATTGCCACATCTGCAGAGTAGTGAGGGCAAAGCTTATGCCTTCAAAAGCAAGAAAAAGAAGCGAATTTGTGCTTCTTCCTTGGTTTTCTCGGGGTTTTCCTTTCACATGTTTTGCTGCTAAATCTTTACAAGGGCTTAGAACCATGAAAGAATCTTACAGAAAAGGCTTAAAAGAAGTTGTTGGACTATCAAAAAACACCGCAGGTGTCATTGTCTTAGTTTCTCTGTGTTGTCATGTCTATTGCATGACAGCTGATAATCTCTTCATGCTGTGTAGTGTTTTTATTTTCAGAACAAATATGTATGAATACCGTTGGATAATTTTCAAA
The DNA here is from genome assembly GCA_029204185.1 of Lerista edwardsae. Lineage (NCBI taxonomy): Eukaryota > Metazoa > Chordata > Lepidosauria > Squamata > Scincidae > Lerista > Lerista edwardsae. The sequence continues at coordinate 28,486 of JAJKFI010015948.1, forward strand.
TTACAATGACATGTTATATATTACAGAAATTGTCATTTTTCTTGAAGTTAAAATGCAATCTATGAAATGCAATTGGTAATTTTTTTTTAGTTGTTTTGGTTCCAGTGGTTGAAAAAACAAACACTTCTCTGAGGAAAAACGTCCGCTATAATTGGTGCGTTGGTACGTTTCTCCACACCCCAAGGTTTCTTTAAACCACCAGGCCTTCTCGGTGCTAGGTAGCTGTCTCTTAAAAGGGTTGACTTTATAAAGTGTCCCAAGGGTCACTCTCACGAAATGTAAAGCAAAGACAAAAATTGTCCATAGGAAAACAAGGAACCTTCATTTTTTTTATTTTTCTATTTCACATTAAACTTTTAACGTTATTTTTCAATTCATTTCACACAACATGTTCATTACACTGATGAGCCAGAGTTCAAATGCACCAGATGTGCGCTGAATATGCAAATAGCCAGAGAACTTGTTTCCTTGGAAACCAGATGAAAGCCTTTGGAGGGGGCCCGCCTCCTGCTCCGGCTTTTCCTTCTTTTCTCGCAGTCCAGCCCTAACTGAACAAGACACCTAGACTCAGAGTGTCCCCTTCACTTATGTGAAGAGAGAGTAAGCAGTAAAGTCAGTTTTTTCCCTAAGGATGTGGAAGAGAGTGCTCTCTCTTTCTGGTTTAAGCTATTTCCTTCTCCAGTAACTAACTCTCTTTAAGTCCTGCTGTAAGAGCCAGGCTCCATTGTTACCTCTAACGTACCTGAATGGCATCCATATGGGATTTTCCCAGTGCTGCCCCACCCCAGCATGTTGTGTCGCTTTCCAGTGGGTCTGAATGTGTGTTGTGGCTGTTTTCCATGCCAACATCACCTGCAACACTGGCATACAAACTCTTCATGTGACGTGTCAGAATCAAATGGGATGTGGCATTATGTGACCTATAAGGATGGCCTGGAAAAAGACGTGAAAGGGAGTCTATTTAAAGTGCCCTTTTGATGGGACAATTTAACATGTCTGTTTTCTTTGAATGGGTGGGGGCCTGTCTATAACTGTGTTGGTGATGTCATCAGAAATTAAATAGTTCTCAAGATCTCTGCAGTCATTTCCAAATGCGTGAGCATATTTTCCTACTTCTAAGTAGTCCTGTCAATAGGAGATGTTGCTAATCTGATGGAAGGACCAATTTCTATACCTGCTTCTGAAGCATCTTTTTGAACAAAATCTGGAGAGCTGCATAGCTAAGAAGCTTCAACTGTCCCCACATTCTATTTTGACTCAGCGGAAGCAAGTTGCTAGAAGTTGGATTAACTTTGACCTCCACTCTTCATTTTGTGTCCGGGGTTTTTTTTTTTACCTAGGCCTGAAAGAAAGACATCCCACTTAGAGCCAATCCTAACCAACTTTCCAGCACAGATGCAGCCA
>JAJKFI010015956.1:0-22738 GCA_029204185.1 Lerista edwardsae
TTAGGATTGCGCTCTCACAATACTTATCTAGTCAAATGAAAAAAAAAAGAAGCCTACAATATTTGTTTGTAAGTAAAGTATTTGTCTATAAATATCTGCTGTTACTTGATAAATACAACACTAAACTACTCAGAATAAGGGGGAATATTGAGCTTTACATCCTTTTAATATTTTGTTTTTGGTACTGTTAGAACACAGAAAGTCCATTTCTGCTCTCTCACTGCTAATTTCCACGATACTGGCAAACGATTCAGAAATACATAGGTATTGGGAAATTTCAGTTAGAAATGTCTCCAGGTTTTCATTTCTAATTGCTGGGCATAATTATTCTTACTTGCTTCCTAATTTTATTCCCATAATGGTCCAACTCCATCTGTTTTCCTTTTCCTATGATTTGGCTGCATCACTGAAAAAGCAAATATACCTCTATTGTCCAAAGAATAATCTTATCTATTGACTTACCTCTCCTCCTTTCTTCAGTTGGCATGTTCATGGAAATAAGAAAATGGGAAAGTGTCAGAAATATTTATCCATTTTTGGTGCTATGCTAATGGTTTCACAGACCTGCTCCCCAGGGCTTTACACCAAGCAGAAACAAAGAGTGACTGATGCAAATTGAACCTTGTCTCTACATTATGCAGATGTGTCTCTCATTTGTTCCTTTGTGCTAAGAGGGAATGACTTGTGGGAAGGATGGGAGGGAGGGAAAATCTCAGTGGGACTGTGGAATATAATGTAGAATGTCTTGCATTCTAAATCCATGACATTTAGAGCAGTGGTTCCCAAACTGTGGGTCGCAAAGCACCTAGAGCAGCAATATTGAAAACATGAGAAGCCGGGACACTGGAAAGGGTTGTTTCCACTGTGTGGGAATGAACGTTGGCTGAAGTCTGGGTTTCGTTTTGGATTCAGAGACTCGGGCCACAATCCTGTTCCCCCATTGGGCCAACACAGGTGATTTGCGTTGGCCCAGGGCTGTCGCAAAAATGCCATAAGGCACATCTGCAACAGCACAAGAAGCACTGGGTTGACTGAGGCCTGCCTGTTCCAAGGCAGGTTAGGATTGGGCTGTCAGGTTCACATAGGCCCAAGACAAAGCAATGACAGAGCCATCGGCCCAATAGTCAAACAGCAAAGTGACACACATATGATTTTTTTTTTGTTCTCCTGGCAAAATACAAAGATAACACAGGGCTATCAGTGTGTGATTAATACCTTTCCTAGAATTATCACTGTATGGTTTTTGTTGTTGTTGTTGTTTTTGGACCACTAGATTTCAACACATCAGGTCAATAACAAAATAATCGCGGACAAAATAGACCAGTGGTTCCCAAACTGGGGGTCGGGACCCAATTGTTGGCGGGTTGCAAAACTGTCAGTCTGATGGCTCAGAAGGCAGATGTGTTGAACCCTATGGAAACAGAAATGGAGCAGCACATGCACATTTACTCGCATTCCCCTTGGACTTTGAAGGGCAGGTCCAAGGGGAATACTACACCACCAAAATGGTTCTGATCTGATGAATGCAGCCCCCAACAAACTCTCAAGAAAGAACCCTGTCGTGAACAGCAGGGAACCAGGCCCGGCTCAGCTCCATTTTGAGGCGAGTGCCTGTCTTCCCCTGCCCCCTCCCTGGACCCTGGTGGTGAGAAACTTTTCCCCTGGAGGCTCTTTTGTCTGGCTCAACTGGCCGGGAGCGAGATAGGGGGCCTGTAATAGGAAAACTCCCAAGGACATCTTCTCCACACCAGGAGCTGTTTTTGTCTTTGGCTGGGAAGGGGGGGGAGAGAACAAAGAGACAGGTTTTGGAGTGGAGAGGGAGAGACCATCTTGGCTGCTCCAGACACCTGTTACTGCTCTGCTAGGTGAGCGACAGGACATAGTGAGATGTAAGAGATAGCTTTCCTTATTTTGCATTAAGCTTCACGTAGCAATGCCATGCTTTGAAAGGCTTTCTTTAGCCTCTATGCTGTAACCTGTAGTTTTAAAAAAATTATATTTTCCTCCATGGCGTGCCTTGTGTGCTGGGAATGGGGGTTAGCTGAATCCAGTCTTGACACTGGGCTTCACTACTGGGACTGGTTGGGCTAAGGTAATGCCTCCGGGGCCACTGGAGGTTGCTTGTGGCCAGGAGGGGACATCATCATCCCACGATCCCTGGGGGCAGTCTGGAGACACAAGGCTCCCAAGTATCATGATAAAGCCCCCCCCCCAAGCTGATAAAAAGAGAGGCTTGCATGCTGGTAAAGTAAGATATTTGTTTTTTAGTCTCTTAAAAAGTTTCAAATGTGGGTTCTGGAGCTATAAAGTTTGGAACCCACTGAAATATACATCATAAATATGTCCTAAATGCTTATTCTATTGGGGCTTGTGTTGCCATGGTCAAAGTGCTCTGTATTTGGCCTAGTTGCTTGTCCTAAGAAACGCCATCTTTTGCCTGTTCTAAATGACTCAATGGCATATGTGCCTTACCATGCCTCACAAAGTGTTTCTCCCTTCATCCATCTCTTATCTACAACAAAGACCTTCTGTTCTGTTGAGTAGGCTAAAGATGTAAACAGGCATCTTTCAAGGGTAGCCCTGTATCTGCCAGGACACATTCTCTGGGGAAAAGATTCAGTAGCAACAACGAGGTGAGGGGTGATGATGTCAGGTATTGAAACAGTTGAGAGCTTCTGGTCAAGCTGGCTGCTAACACAGGCCTGAACCAAAGTTTGTTCCCTCATGGCAAACAGGCCTCATGGCTGAGGAATTGGCAAAGTCATCCACTCGTGACTACTAAGTGCTAACACCTGGTAGATTGGAGACGTGTACAAAGGGGCAGTACTCTGCCACCACACCCTCAGCAACAGAGCAGTCATAGGCTGCTGATTTGTATAAATCTAGCCAGGAACCATACCACTTGTGCTCTGTAAGAGACCAGGTGCTGCGGAGCACTCTGCTGGATTGTTTAACCTTTTTGCATCACTGACTATGTTAAGTCTGCTGTTTATGATTTTGCATCTTAAAGTTCCCTGCGAGGAATCTTTTGCCTGCTGTTCTTTTCTGTAAATGCTTCAAGTTGTTCTGCTCAATACAAACTCTTCTATCTGTGAACCTCTGTGTCTTCGGCCTCATTCCCAACCTCCTCCACATTCCTGAGGTGGGAGTCAGCTATCGTTCAGTGTCAGGCCGAACTGTCGGCTTGCTGCAAAGTGCTGTTTTTCCTTGTAGCTGGCATTGTGGAAAGCTCCACTCTGCTATTTTTCTCAATAGATGAGTGAGAGAAAGTCAATAGAATAGAGAAGTCCATGTGCCAGCAGAATGCATGTTCTGCTAATGTACCATTTAGTCAAGGTTGGGCCACTGAGGTTGCTCAGGTTTCAATATAGATCCTTTTTGAACTGGCTGTGTGATTAAAGAAACAGGGAGTTTAACATGCCTTTTGATAGAATAGACGCATTATAAACTATAAAAGAGATAAATTTTAGACTTCTTCTTTTTGTTGCTGCTTGAAAAGAATGTTTCCTACATTTAGAAATATCTAGGTTTATTTTTCAACATGAGCAAAAAAAGAAAAAAAGAAAGTGATTTTCCTGCATGCTCCTTTTGGATGCATCCATCTTGGACGGCCATTTTTCTTTATTGATAATTGTCATACAAATGTATATGTGCTGAAATAACCATGAAAGTTCCTACTTTTGAAATCGCTGCATATCAGGAATAAGGCTAGGCATGTACCACTTCCAATTATTCTCCAGTAATAATTTGCAGGAGAAGCATGGCATATTTTTTTTCTGTTGGCCTATCTATTGGCCCGCCTCTTCCAGCGCAGTTTAGGATTGCACCCTAAGTGGCTCCTGTTGGAGATTTCTCAACAGTGTTATTTATTATCAGTAAACTACTGAATTACATGAGGAAAAAAATCATAATTAATTTCTCCCTCAGGGTTCCTGCTGTTGGGCAATGCTGAGCTCCAGAGAGCCATTATCAAAACAAACAACAATAAAAGATGTATAAATCCACTCCTTCTTCACCATGAGGAACATCTCAATGGAAGAAAGAGGATCACGCTTCTGATATGATTGTTCAATGATGAATGAGAAGTAAGTGATGTGACAATATTTATTGTGCTTCTTTGCCATTGTAAACTATGAGTTTCGAGAATTAGAAGTGAGAAGACTCTGGTATGTGGAGGAGAAAGCAACTGGCGGAATTACCTTGAGACACACACAAACCCATGTTTGTGGGTTATAAGAGAAGTCTAATCATTTATGACACGAGAATGTTCTGGAATGAATACATTAAATGAAAACCTTCACAAACAGACGTTAAATTCTCTCTGGAATGTTCCTTCTTTTCTTTTCTTTTCTTTTCTTTTCTTTTCTTTTCATCCGTTATTGTATCTTCAGCCATGCCGAACGAAACTGAGAGCCCAAGTCAATACATGTCTACTCAGATATAAGTCCCATTACAGTAAATGGGGCTTGCTCCCAGGTAAGTGTGGATAGGATTGCAGCCTTAGAATAAAACCCTTTGTTTGTGGATGTATGCACCAAATAGGATTCAATTGTTTTGTGAACATCTAATCATTTATATTTCCTTTGTACTATAGTCTGAAATGGTTTCACTTGGGTACATACGTTTAGCATACATGTTTTGGATAAAATTCACATGAAGTATGGCAAGTTCTTCCTTATTATATTTGTTTCTGAATCTCATTTCTTTCCTGGTATTACATCCCTTTTCCTCTCCACAGATTACCGCCAAGTTAGCAAATGATAAACCAAACAATGTTGACCAGGTTCTTTCTTCTGGAGTTTTCGGACATTCGAGAATTGCAGATTTTACACTTTCTGGCATTTCTTTCTATTTATCTGGCCGTTCTGATGGGGAACCTGCTCATCATCTTGGCTGTTACCCAGAACCACCACCTTCACAGCCCCATGTATTTCTTCCTGCTCAATCTTTCATTTATAGATACGTGTTTCATTTCAACCACTGTTCCAAATTCAATGGTGAGCTCCTTAATGGACAGCAGATGGATTTCATTTTCCGGATGCGTCACCCAGGTGTTCTTGGTGATCACCTTTGTAGGTGCGGAGCTGTTCTTTCTCACCGCCATGGCTTATGACCGCTATGTCGCAATCTGCCATCTGCTACAGTACACGGTGATCATGAACTGGAATGCCTGCCTTCAACTGGCGGCTGCTTCATGGGTCGGCGGTTCATTCAATGGAGTGGTCCAAACAGCAAACACTTTTCGGTTATCTTTCTGCAGGTCTCATATACAACAATTCTTCTGCGACATCCCTCAGTTATTGATCATCTCTTGCATGGACACGGCAGCCAACGAATGGCTCATCATTGCTGGAGCATTTACTGTGGGTTCATTTTGCTTTTTGTTTATATTGGTTTCGTACAGTTACATCTTCTCCGCTGTCTTCAAGATTCAATCAGCTTAAGGCAGGCAAAAAGCCTTCTCCACCTGCATCCCGCACTTGACTGACTTTTGTTTGTTTTTTAGCACTGCTGCTTTTTCTTACATGAGACCAAAGTCCTTGTCATCTCCATCTGTGGACTTGTTGGCTGCGGTTTTGTATGCTGTATTACCACCCCTGATGAATCCCATCATCTATAGCCTGAGAAGCAAAGAGATCCAAGTGGCAATTTGGAAAATGTCCAAGAAGAGGTTTGGATTTCATGTCATGATTTTATAGGCTTTTTTTTTTTCTCTGAAGTTCAAGTTCTGAAACCCTAAGATTCTTCTATGGGTAGCTCAGCTGTACCATGGTGAATAAAGATAAGATCGTGGTGATGTACTATTTCCTAAGCAAAATTTCCATGTACAATGCCCTTGGCTAGGTATAAATTTCATGGTTCAAATCTGCCTTCCAGCATAAATTAAAAAAACAAACTGGCATAAGCTTTTTATGTTGCAGCTGTTTTACATTTTAATCTGCTCTTATATCATTGTTTCATTTGAAATGGTTTTAAATGGTTTTATTTTAATGTCTTTTATTCAGATGTTTGGTTATGATCTTTGATGTTTGGTTATGATCTATGATTCAGATCTTTGGTTATGTTTTATTGCTATGTTGTACACCACTTCGAGCACCAGGAAATGGAATATACAAATCTTTTAAATAAGTAAATAAAGTAGGGCAGTGCCTATCAGTTTCCAATTGTAGCGCAATAATAAGCATCTTGACCTTCCTCACAAAGCTGGTGTAAGAAACACATGCAAATCTTTCGTGAATCATGACTTGGACTGCTCTAGAAGCCTGAAGATTATAACATTGTGTGACTGAGATAGACTAAGAGAACAATTGTAGGCACAGTTTGGTAACTGCTGGGCTAGAAGGAATGACACATAGTATAGGGCATAATCCTAACCTGGAGTTAGGCCAGCACAATTAGGCCAGCAAAGTTTGGCTGGCACAAGGGCCACTGTAAAGTGCGTTTGGACCACTCTCAGAGTCAATGAGGATGGGGCATATCTGTGTGCTGGCCTCTCTGATTCTGAGAGTGGTCCAAATATACAAACAAATTTGCTTGTGCCAGCCAAATTTGCTGGCCTACCTCCAGGTTAGGATTGCCCCCTCAGTATTAATTTATATGCAAGCATTATTTTTTTGCATTTGGGCTTCAGAAATTCACACCAGTACTGTTTCTCTCTCATCTCTGATCCTCTTCTATGTTTTGTACCTCCTAGCTTTGATCACCTCGGTTGTTCCTCCTTATAGTTCTCAGACACTGTTTTTTCTCACTCATGTCACTGATTACTCATTACTGTTTTTTAATTGTCAATATTGTATTTTAATTGTTGTAAGCCGCCTTGTGTGCCCATGGGGCAGAAAGGCGGGGTATAAATAAATAAATAAATAAATAAATAAATAAATAAATAAATAAAAGTAATAATAATAATAATAATAAAGATGAAAAACTCATTTAAATGGGTTGGCTTCAAGTCAATCTGATGGTTGTAAAGCTGGAATGGGTCAGTGCTTTGATAACATGACTATATACCTCTCAAAGATTAAATTAAGTGTTTGCAAGTTGATGACCAAGTTGTACCAGCATGTCCTGACTTTGGCATTTGCTGTGAATGAAATCAATGACAATGCACAGATTTTGCCCAATAGTACACTTCAGTGCCACATGTACGATAGTGACCTATTGTATCACACTGGACCTGTTCTTCAAATGAAATAGGTTGGTTCCCAATCACAAATGTTACAAACCAAAAAATGTAATAGCTGTCATTGGTAGCCTTGGCTCTGAAATCACCTTCCACATGTCCAACCTATTAGGTGTCTACAAGATTCCACAGGTAGGAGATTGACATGATACATCACAGGGGGCGTCCATTAAAATTTAGTATTGGGAGAGTTAGAACTAAGTATTTCTTTAGTCAGTGTGTCATTTATCTGTGGAACTCCTTGCCACAGGATGTAGTGTTGAGACCTCACCTAGATGCCTTTAAGAGGAGATTGGACAGATTTATAAAGGTCAATCACAGGTTACAAGTCATACATGTACTGTATGTGACCTGGTTTTTGAAGTAGGCTATCTCAGAATGCCAGATGTAAGGGATGCAACAGGAAGCAGGTGTCCTGTTGTCTTAGGTGTTCTCTGAGGCATCTGGTTGCCCACTGTGACATACAGGAAGTTGGACTAGATGGACCTTTGCTCTGATCCAGCAGAGTCCTTCTTGTGTTATTATGAAGGTCTAGGGATCTTCACAAATCAGACAGAGGGTGTGGCAAGACTAAAATAAAAACAAGATCACCTTTAGTGTTAAAGAATATATTCATACGGTGAGTGTCTTCAGGGGGTCAGTGGGGTAAGTATTGCAGGTAGCCCCTCCCATTTGCTGTCAAAGCCATGCCAGGCAGCAAAGGCAGTGGCTGGAAAAGCACCTGCATGTTGCCATTGCTGCCCAGAATGGCTTCATTGACAAGTGGGAGGGGCCAATTTTATAGCACATTGCAGAGTCTTCAGTACTTACCATGTATTAACCTATCCCTCTGGTTAATATTTATCCAGAAAATAAATATTTTCTCTAAAATATGTAATTATTCCCTTGATATATGCTACCCCAGTGTCTCTCAAACTGTGGGTCGGCATCCATGTACTGATGTCAGGTGGGTCGTTGAAAGCTGGGAGCAGCCATCTTGGAAGCTGCAACCCTTACACTTGCTATATTATTTTTGTGAGTGTTAACAGTTTGAATTTTCAAGTGAGGTTGTTGTTGTTGTTGTTGTTGTTGTTGTTGTTGTTGTTTCAGTGCTTTTACATATTGTTTTGACCTAATCTTGCTTTCTGTCAGAGATGTTTCATGGTTGCCTAATTACTGCGGTCCAAGAATGCCAGTTTGCATTCCGAGAGTGTCATTTGAGTACGTCGCAATTATGGCACTTCTTGCTTGATGATGTCACTTCTGGCCATAACTTCACTTCCGTTGGGTCCGACATGAGTGCCATTCTAAAAAATGGGTGCTGGCGCAAAACATTTGAAAACCACTGTGCTACACTTTTCATAAGATGATCAACGCAGTTTACGCAAACAGCAGTACTCAATATAGCAACAATAAATTACAGAAAAATAATACAAACATACAAGAAGATGAATGTTACGAAGGTATTTCAGGCAGAGAACACTCTCTGCCAACAAGCTCTCAGTGAAGGAGTCAATGCAATCTCTTTGAGGGGGCTTTCCATAGGTGGGACACTGACACAGAAACAGTCGTCCGTCCCGTCCCCCCCCGGCAAAGCCAGCCTTACAGCCAAATCGTATTCCGGATTGCACTGTTGAAAGCAGAGTGCTATCACAGCACAAGAAGTGGCTGCATTCACTGGACCTCACAGCACTTATTGCAGCTGATAAGGCAGTAGAGGGGGCAAGGAGAAGTGAACTAGGCTGGAAGGAATGAGAAGCTGATGGATCTCGTAGCAATGGCGCACACTGGATCTGATCCCGTGTTTTCACAGCTATACAATACGATACTATCATAGTATCATACTATATCATTCCATTATAGCTACAGTAACGTAGCAGAGTCCTTTGAGGCTAATCCTCTAAGGCACATGAAAAGGAAGCATGGATAAATAAACTCGTTGCTACAGCTTCTGCTATACCACTGCCTATACAGGTCTGTTCATCCATCACACTGCTGCAGTCCATGAAGAACAGCCAGCAAGACAGCCTTCTTTTCAGGGACGCCAAACCGAAATCGAAACACCACCATGTCCAACCATTCGAGAGTGACTGAATTCGTTCTCCATGGATTTTCTGATGTTCAGGAACTGCAAGTATTCCACAGCATCCTTTTTCTAGTCATCTATTTGGTGGCTCTCATGGAAAACCTTCTCATCATCACTGTCATCATTTACAGCCCTCACCTCCATACCCCCATGTACTTCTTTCTGGCCAATCTCTCCTTGCAGGACATTGGCTCGATATCGGTCACTGTCCCTAAGTCAGTGGCAAACGCCTTGATGAACACCCAGGCCATTTCTTACTCTGGATGTGTCAGCCAAGTCTTCTTCCTCGTGTTCTTTATGCTATCCCACTTCTTTCTCCTTGGAGTCATGGCCTATGACCGCTATGTGGCCATCTGCAATCCCCTGCATTATGAGACTGTGATGAACAAGAAAACCTGCATCCGGTTGGCAGCCAGTGCATGGATTGGTGGTCTTCTCTATTCCATGCCGCATACTGGAAATGCACTAACTGTGGAATTCTGCTCCAATGTCATCTATCAGTTCTTCTGTGAAATCCCACAGCTACTCAAAATCTCCTGCACTGACTCATATCTCGCTGAAATTTGGGTTTTGATCATTGGTTCTTGTTTCTGTTTTCTGTATTTTGCTGTGGTTGTCTTTTCTTATGTCCGGATCATTAAAGCGGTTTTAAAAATCCCATCCACCAAGGGGAAGCAGAAAGCTTTCTCAACCTGCTTGCCACATCTTATGGTCATCTCTCTCTTTTTAATAAGTGGCACATTTGCCTACCTAAGGCCAATTTCCAGCTCCCCTTCGGCATTTGATCTTTTCATTTCCATATTGTATTGTATGGTTCCGCCAGTAATGAACCCCCTAATCTATAGCATGCGAAACGCAGAACTCAAAAAGGCACTATGGAAGCTCATCCTCAGCATTTGTCCCCAGCAGAGATCCTGTCAACACTGCTGCATACTGGCTGGCACTAGTTAGGATTAGGCTGTTCTTTCTTCTTCTTCTTTTTAGTGGGAGAGTTAAGCATACAGTACAATGTCTTTTGTCTGTTTCAGTCAGTGGAGCTACATATTGTTTTAGTTGGGTTTCATTGTGACCCTTCTTTTTCAACAGAGCTGAATGGTAATGGCATTAAAAATATGTATATTTAAAAGTTTGAATCAATGTTCTTGAATGCATGTATTGTAAAGGTGAACCTACATGTACATGTAAACCTATAGACAAATGACATTTTCCTTTGAATGAGATGGTTCACAAGTGTACCCTTTGACAGATTTGTCTGATGTTTATTGGAAAAAAAATTCTTTACATCATTCAAGTGTTAAAGGTTTCTTCTCTCTGAATGCCATGCAAGGGAGTAGCAACAAAATAGAGATATGGGATTGTATGGTGGGCTCCCATAAACAACTGATGGGCTAATCTGAATTACAGAAAGCTGGACAAGATAGGCTGCTTGCTTGATCCAGCTTGGCTCTTCTTATCTTTTTAAGCTTTTCATGCCAGAGATGATTTTGAGGGAGCAATCCTAACCTGGAATTAGGCCAGCACAGTTACGCAGCAAAGTTTGGCTGGCATAAGGGGCCATCATTAAGGTGTGTTTGGACCACTCTCGGAGACAGGGAGGATGGAGCACATCTGTGTGCTGGCCTCTTTGACTCCGAGAATGGTGCAAACATACTTTACTGTGCCCCTTGTGCCAGCCAAAGTTTGCTGGCATAACTGTGGCAGATTAACTCCAGGTTAGGATTGTACCCTAAATTTAATTATTCAGCTTAAGTATCATATCTTTGATCAAGTTGCTGAATTGCACTCATATGGCTATTGCTTCCCAGATCTTATGATTGAATATCCTAACACTACTGAACTCCCCATAACCACCACAAGCCACCAACATACAGACTTCTGTAGTCTGTATGTTGGTGACCAGAAAATCAACTACCACTGGCTGTGTAACCCTTTTACATACTTATCAAAAAAAGTTTTTACTTACAATAGGTTACCTTATGGCCTTTTCATGGATCAATACTAGCTGGTAGGGTAGCTGGTACAACCCTGCAAAAAGAAAAGTAGTGAATGGATTGGAAAATGGCAGATGCAATCTGGCATACAGTTTTGCTATAAAATTCTGCCCCTTATAGTCTTCCTACTGCCCCGTCTTCCTCCCTTCCTGTTGTGAACCTTCCCTTGCTGCCTACAAACTGCCCCCCTGCCATCTTACATGGGCAGAATGAGTGTCCAGGTGATTCTGACATGTAAAGAGAGTCTTGGACTGCTTTCAGCACTAGTACTATGGTGTGCAATGGTAGTACAATGTTTCCACCATCATTGGACCCTTTGCAACAGCCCCTCTGCCACCTTACAAGGGCAAGAGGCATGCCCAGGCAATTATAGCATACACACAAATCCAATGCCATCTCCACCAACAGTTCTATCATACACAAGAGCAGCATGAAGCTTCCACCATCATTCGTAACACGAGATTGAAAGATCCACTGTTGCAAAGGTCCTATAGCCCAGCCTACTTGAGCATACATGATGTTCCATAGCATCAAATAGTACATTATCATTACAGCAATACAGCATAGTCCTTTGAGGATAATCCTCTAAAGGCACACACAAAGGAAATGCGGATACATAAACTCATTCCTACAGCTTCTGTGATACACCTGTATGGAGAATGATGATGTTCAGAGGTCTGTTCATCCATCACACTGCTGCAGTCCATAAAGAACAGGAAGTGAGACAACCTCCTTTTCAGAGATACGAAACTGAAATTGAAACATCACCATGTCCAACCATTCAAGATTGACTGAATTTGTCCTCCATGGATTTTCTGATGTTCAAGAACTGCAGGTATTCCACAGCATCCTTTTTCCAGTCATCTATTTGATGGCTCTCATGGAAAACCTTCTCATCATCACTGTCATCACTTACAGCCCACACCTCCATACCCCCATGTACTTCTTCCTGGCCAATCTCTCATTGCAGGACATCGGCTCCATATCGGTCACAGTCCCCAAGTCAGTGGCAAATGCTGTGATGAACACCCAGGCCATTTCTTACTCTGGATGTGTCAGCCAAGTCTTCTTCCTTCTGTTATTCCTGATCTCCCACTTCTACCTCCTTGGAGTCATGTCCTACGACCGCTATGTGGCCATCTGCAATCCCCTGCATTATGAGACTGTGATGAACAAGAAAACCTGCATCTGGTTGGCAGCAGGTGCATGGATGGGTGGTCTTCTCTATTCCATCTTGTATACTGGAAATGCGTTCACAGTGGACTTCTGCTCCAATGTCATCTATCAGTTCTTCTGTGAAATCCCACAGCTACTCAAAATCTCCTGCTCTGGCACAAATCTCACTGTCATTTGGGTTTTGATGGTTGGTGCTTGTTTGGCTTTTATGTATTTTGCTGTAGTTGTCTTTTCTTATGTTCAGATCCTCAAAGCTGTTTTTAAAATCCCATCCACAACGGGGAAGCAGAAAGCCTTCTCAACTTGCTTGCCACATCTGATTGTTATCTCCCTCTTTTTGGTTAGTGGCTCTTTTGCCTACTTCAAGCCAATTTCCAGCTCCCCTTCGGCATTTGATCTTTTCATTTCCATGTTGTATTGTATGGTCCCACCAGTAATGAACCCCTTCATCTACAGCATGCGAAACACGGAACTCAAAACGGCCCTATGGAAGCTCATTCTCAGTATTTGTCCCCAGTTCCTCCCAAAAAATCAGTCGGGAATGAATCTGTTTTAGGAAACTGTTCTCTATCAACCCAGGCATTTTTTATTTACAGACTTGGATAAGCTCAAACTAACCATTTTTACAGCCTGATCCCAACCAGGCTTTTATATGGCCATATTTCCCACTGCTGGGCACATTTGAACTGCTACCGCTATCTCCATTGTACCTCTGCTGGGCAGAATGGGATGGGGCTTGGTGGAAAGAAGTGAGAATAGGGGCATCTAAGGGATCAGGCAAGGCTGGAACAGGGTAGTTGTGAGTAGCAAGTGCTCTATCCATCTCCTCCAGTCTCACCCTCTGGACACACCCTCGGCTCTACTGGCCCATGGTGAGGAGGAGTAAAGTAAGTGAAACATTATTTTACTTATCTCTATGCCCCGACATGGTCTCTGCCTCCTTGCAGGATGCATCAGATCCCATGCTGGCACCACTGCACCCTGAAGCATACATTAGTTAGGAGTGTGCTGTTAAGATCAGGACATTCTTTTGCCCATTACAATCAGGGGACTAAGCATTATTTTCCCTGGGGTAAGATTCGACCAGTCAGTTTGTTTGAATGCAATGCATCTGAATGATTAGGATGTAAAAGTTAACTAAACCTACATGTAAACATATAGAGAAATTACATTTTCATTTGTGTGGGATGACTTGTATGTCTGCATACTTTGACTGCCCTGCTTGTTTTTCTTTTTCTTTACATCATCCAGATTTTAGCCTATCTCTGAATGACACATGCAAGAGAGTGGCAACAGGATACATGTTGTCTTGTGTGCTCCCAGAGGCATCGAGTGGGTGGGATGGCAGAAGAAGAAGAAGTGAATGATACTGGAAGATGATTTTACGTTTGCCTGGCTTATGCCTTGGGAATGATAGAATTGCAATGTTTTAAATAAGTCAAAGCACAGAAGTTTTGTATTGAATGGGACCTCAGAAATAATCAGGTTAGATATCATGCCTCTGCATCAAGGAATGTGTAATGAGTGGAGCGCAGGTGGGGTAGCATCCTGTTGATAAGTGATGGAGAGGAGATGAATCAAATCATACTGTCCTGGGACATTCAATGACATTATGATCAAGGGAAGCATAAGCCGATTATAGGCATCTAGCTAAGGCATCTTCCCAAGGCTAGCACTGGAAAGGGCTCACCACCCTACCTGCAACTAGTTCCTTGCGCACCAGCTCTACCATTTTAGAAAACAAGCAAAGATTAGAAACATTAAAAAAGCTGCTGCCCTATACAATGTATAGGATTGTAGCACAAAAGGGGAGCTGCAGCCAATGGCCCAGCAGGTCAAGGGAGATAATGTTGGAGAACCACTTCCCTAACCCATAGAGAATTTATAGAGAACAATTGTAATGCCCTAGCACACTTATAGTGGCGTAATGGCATTTAGGATTGGATGAATAATACAGAATCTAGATAACCTTGGATCTGTTTCATGAGGCCAAAGAAACTCACAGCCCAATCCTAAGCATGTCTACTCAGAAGTAAGTCCTCTTGTGTTCAATAGTGCTTACTCCCAGGTAAAGGAGAAATTGGCATAACTCTGCAGAAAGGAGAGGGGTGGTTGGTTGGTTTGGAAAATGGGGAATAGGATCTGTCATATGCTTTTGCTGATGAGTTCCACTCCGCACATTCCACTCTGTCTCCTGTCTTCCACCTCCTTGCGTGAACTTCCCCTTTATGCCTGCAAACTCCCACCTTACCTGGGCAGAAGGAATGCCCAGGTAATCCTGGCATGCACACAAAGCATCTCGCCATCCCCATCAGCAGCTCTATCGTGCACAAGAGCAGCACGGGGGGTGGGTCCCTTTGGGAGGGACAAAGCGCTAAGTGTTGCATTGATGGCTTGGAAAGCAAAGCTTCCAAGCCAGCTCTTCGAACCATTAATTACTCTTGGAGGCAAAGAGAAAGGAACGTGTTACAAAGAAGCTCAGACTCCTGCAACACTTAGCATTTTGCCTCTTCTGCTAGGAGGAATGTCACTGCAGCAGCATCAGGTTTTGCCGGCGTTTGCCCCTTTGCACCAGGAAACTGCAAGGCAAACTGTTGCAAAGGCCCATAGCACTGGATACATAGTTTTTGCACAGAGGAGCCCAGGCTAATTGAACATACGTTATGTTCCATAGCATCATGCATTACATTATAGCTACAGCAATATAGCAGAGTCCTTTGAGGATAAACCTCTAAAGGCACATCCAAAAGAAACACAGCTACATAAACTCATTGCTACAGCTTCTGCGATACCACTGCCTATGCAGAGAATGATGATGCTCAGAGAAGGTCAGTTCATCCATCACACTGCTGCAGTCCATGAAGAACAGCCAGTGAGACAACCACCTTTACAGAGACACCAAACCAAAATCGAAACACCACCATGTCCAACCATTCAAGAGTGACTGAATTTGTCCTCCATGGATTCTCCGATATTCAGGAACTGCAGGTATTCCACAGCATCCTTTTTCTAGTCATCTATCTGGTGGCTCTCCTGGAAAACCTTCTCATCATCACTGTCATCAATTACAGCCCTCACCTCCATAGCCCCATGTACTTCTTCCTGGCCAATCTCTCATTCCAGGACATCGGCTCCATATCGGTCACTGTCCCTAAGTCAGTGGCAAATGCCTTGATGAACACCCAGGCCATTTCTTACTCTGGATGTGTCAGCCAAGTCTTCTTCCTTGTGTTCTTCATGATCTCCCACTTCTACCTCCTTGGAGTCATGTCCTACGACCGCTTTGTGGCCATCTGCAATCCCCTGCATTATGAGACTGTGATGAACAAGAAAACCTGCATCCGGTTGGCAATCAGTTCATGGATGGGTGGTCTTCTCTATTCCATCTTGTATACTGGAAATGCGTTCACAGTGGACTTCTGCTCCAACGTCATCTATCAGTTCTTCTGTGAAATCCCACAGCTACTCAAAATCTCCTGCTCTGGCACAAATCTCACTGTCATTTGGCTAATCACCTGTGGTTCTTCTTTGTGCTTTGTATACTTTGCTGTGGTTATCTTTTCTTACGTTCGGATCATCAAAGCAGTTTTAAGAATACCATCCACAGCGGGGAAGCAGAAAGCCTTCTCAACTTGCTTGCCACATCTGATTGTCATCTCCCTCTTTTTGGTTAGTGGCACTTTTACCTACCTACACCCGCCTTCCAGCTCCCCTTCGGCATTTGATCTTTTTGTTTCCATATTGTATTGCATGGTCCCACCTGTAATGAACCCCCTCATCTACAGCATGAGGAACACGGAACTCAAAATGGCACTATGGAAGCTCCTTCTCAGCTTATGTCCCCACTACTTCCAAATAAATCGGTCTGGAATGAATCAATATTAGGAAACAGCCCTACTACTCTAGATACTTTTTTTTTTTCTTTTAGGGCACAATCCTGACCAAATTGCCAGCACTTGGCAATACAGCTCTAGGGTAAGAGAACATTCCCTTAGCTTCCATGACTACTACTACTGTACAGTGCAGAATGCAGCACATACCCCATTGGCACAGCTATGTCACAGGCGGTTGGGCCGCATTACACAGGAGCCCAAGCTCCTGCAAAACCTACTGTTTTGCCCCCTCTATTGGAATGCCATTGGTGGGCTCTGCCAGCCCAGCTGCCAATGTGCAAATTTGCAGCTGGGAAACAAGAAGTTAAAGGACCTGCAGGCAGGGACTGAGATTGAGGGTCCCAATCCGAGACATCCTCAGCTGGAAATGAGGCCCAGCCCTATTCAGGTAGTGGCACAGGTTGCTGACTGTGATAGACCTGGAGAAGATGGTGGCCAGGAAAGGAAAGTTGGTTAGGATTGTGCCCTTACAATCTTAGGCAAGCTCCTTTACAGCTTGTAACTGAGCATTTGTAACTGAGCATTTATGGCCATAGGATTCACTGCTGGCCATACTCGGATCCACTGTACCTCTGGTGGGCAGAACAGTGTGGGGCTGGATGAAAGGATGTGCAGATTAGGGGCCTCTAAGGGCCAGGCAGGGCAGGGCAGGCAGAGGATGTGTATCAACAGCAACAATGCCATCAGTATCTTCCGATCCTGCCCTGCCTTGACATGGTGCTCTATGGACCATGGTGCAAATGTGGATGGTAAGCGAAGTTTTAGTTTACTTTTTTTTTTCCACCCTGACATGGTGCATTCATGCCTGCAGGATGCAGCAGAGCCCATGCTGGCATGACTATGTCCTGCGAACAGGTGCTAGTTAGGACTGGGTTGTTAGAAGACAAGAAGAACACTTTTGTTAGCATATTGAAATCAGTAAATGTGAGCCTTCTGTTTTTAACTGCGTTGAATGGAAAATGACATGAAAATTATATAGCTACATGTTTTTTTTCCACTTTAAAGTGACTGAATGCAATGCACGTGAATGAATGTAATGTAAATCTATATGGCCGTATAGTAAAGAAAGCTATTGAGAAACTACATGTTATTTGAATGTGATGACTTTCATGTTATTTTCTTGAGCCATCATATTTTCTTGTTGTTTTTCAGTCGCTAAGTCCCTTAGCGACCCCTTGGACCACAGCACGCCAGGGCTCCCTGTCCTCCACTAGCTTCCTGAGTTCGCCCAATTTCAGGTTCATCGCTTCGGTGACACTCTCTAACCATCTCATCCTCTGCCGCCCCCTTCTCCTATTGCCTTTAATCTTTCCCAGCATGAGGGTCTTTTCTAAAGAGTCCTCTCTTCTCATCAGGTGGCCAAAAGTATTGGAGCTTCAGCTTCAGGATTTGTCCTTCTAGGGAGCAATCAGGCTTGACTTCCTGGAGGATTCACCAATTGGATCTCCTTGCCGTCCAGGGGACTCTCAAGAGTCTTCTCCACACCATAATTCAAAAGCATCTATTCTTTGGTGCTCTGCCTTTCTTATGGTCCAGCTCTCACAGCCATACATTGCTACTGGGAAAACCATAGCTTTGACTATACGAACCTTTGTTGGCAGGGTGATGTCTCGGCTTTTTATTAAGTTGCCTAGGTTCGCCATAGCTTTCCTCCCAAGAAGTAAATGTCTTTGAATTTCATGGCTTCAGTCACCATCTGCGGTGATCTTGGAGCCCAGGAAAATAAACACTGTCACTGCTTCCATTTCTTCCCCTTCTATTTGCCAGGGAGTGGTGGCCATGATCTTAGTTTTTTAATGTTGAGCTTCAAGCCAATTTTTGCACTTTCCCCTTTCACCCTCATCAGAAGGTTCTTGAGGTCTTCCTCACTTTCTGCCATTAAAGTGGTATCGCCTGCATATCTGAGGTTGTTGATTTTTCTCCCAGCAATCTTGATTCCAGTTGGTGAATCATCCAGCCTAGCCTTCCTCATCATGTACTCTGCATATAAGTTAAATAAGCAGGGTGACAGTATACAGCCTTGTCGTACTCCTTTCCCAATTTGAAACCAATCAGTTGATCCATGTCCAGTTCTAACTGTTGCTTCCTGGCCTGCATACAGGTTTCTCAGAAGACAGATAAAGTGGTCTGGTACTCCCATCTCTTCAAGTACTTGCCACAGTTTGTTGTGATCCACACGATCAAAGGATTTGGCATAGTCAATGAAGGAGGTTTTTCTGGAACTCTCTTGCTTTCTCCATGATCCAGCGAATGTTGGCAATTTGATCTCTAGTTCCTCTGCCTCTTCGGAAACCAGCTTGTACATCTGGTAGTTCTCGACTCACATACTGCTGAAGCCTAGCTTGTAGGATTTTGAGCATCACCTTGCTAGCATGTGAAATGAGTGCAATGGTGCGGTAGTTCGAGCAATCTTTGGCATTGCCCTTCTTTGGGATTGGGATGTAAACGGATCTTTTCCAGTCTTGTGGCCACTGCTGGGTTTTCCAAATTTGCTGGCATATGGAGTGCAGCCAAATTTGTTGGCATATGGAGTGCAGCTCTTTCACAGCATAATCCTTTATGATTTTGAGTAACTCAGCTGGAATGCTGTCACCTCCACTCCCTTTGTTGTTAGTGATGCTTTCTGAAGCCCACTTGACTTCACACTCCAGGATGTCAGGTTCGAGCTCAGTGACCGCACCATTGTGGTTATCAGGAACATTTAGATCGGCCTTATATAGTTCCTCTGTGTATTCTTGCCACCTCTTCTTAATCTCATCTGCTTCTCTTAGGTCCTTGCTGTTCTTGTCCTTTATTGTGCCTACCTTAGCATGAAATTGTCCTTTGACATCTCCAATTTTCCTGAAAAGATCTCTAGTCTTTCCCATTCTATTGTTTTCCTCTATTTCTTTGCATAATTAAGTATCCTAACACTTCCGAACTCCCCACAACCACCACAAGCCACCAACATACAGACTTCTCCTAATAGATGTAGTACCACTTCAGGGAGGCGTTGCAGAAGAACAGGTGAATGACACTGAAAGTTTATGTTTGCCTGGCATGACTTGGGCTGATAGAATCAAAATGCTTTCAATAAGATGAATCACAGAAGCCTTCTTTTGGATTGTACCATGGAGGTAATCAGCTCACTAATCATGCTGCTGCATCAAGAGACCTTGTGTGGGGCAATAGCAGAGGTGGGGCAATATCCATTTTAAAAGTAACGACAAGGATGTCCATTAACCATTGTTTATACTTGCCTTGGAGGTTTTGTATAGAGAGGTTAGGCAGGATGAAAGAATACAAGGTATGAGGATGAAGAATGAAACATTCAAATTAAGAGCATTTGTGGATGATCTGGTATTATTTTTAGAAAGATTGTTAAAATACATTGAGGGCGCAATCCTATGACACATGTGCATTGCGTTGGCCCAAGGCTGTCGCGTCTGCGCCAGCCAAAGAGCTGGAAGGTCGGTGCACTCACTCTGACCCAGAGCACCATCCTAACCTACAGTTGAGCCAGCAGAGTTAGGCCAGCAAAGTTTGGCCGGCACAAGGGCCACCATGAAGCACGCTTGGACCACTCTCGGAGTCCGGGAGGTTGGTGCATGTCTGTGTGCTGGCCTCTCTGACTCCAAACACACTTTACTGTGTCTCTTGTGCCGGCCAAACTTTGCTGGCCTAACTCGGCCGGCCTAACTCCAGGTTAGGATTGCGCCCCAGCCGCGCCCGCAGAGTCTTCAGGTAAGCAGGCCCCGTGCTGGCTGAGTTCAGCCAGCGTGGGGTCATGTATGGGCTGGGAGGGGGCCAAACCGGGCGGAGGGTGGGCATTCCAGCAGGTGGGGCAGCCAGCAGTGCAGAGGATCTTGGATGTGACCGTTATGCTGAACCCAACCCCTGTCCCCAGGCTGCAGGGCCTTAATTTGGACCGCTGTGGGATTTTTGAGGATGTCCTTCTTCTTTTGAAGGATTTCCTGCTACAGGTATAGAGTTGGACAAGATGGTTCTTTATGCTTCACCTTAACTATACAGATGTTCCTGCACCTGTATAATCCGGCTGCATCTGGGAATTCGTTCTGAGCGTCAAATCCTTTGTAATCTGCTCATTATTATTTTTTTGAGGTTATTATGTGCTACGCTAAAAGCAAGTATTGAAGTATACCCTTGACACATATACCCAGGAGCCTCTGCTTCGAAGCTTAATTAGCCTCCTAGATCAAGGCCTCAAAGAATACAAATAAAATATGAATAGATCAATCAAAAAGTATTTATACATTGCTTTTCAACATGAAATTCCCAAAGCGGTTTACAGGCAAATAATAATAAAGTTAAAACCATTGTTGTAACAGCTTGTTTCCAACTCTTCCAAAAATGATCTTGTGATACTTTGCAAGAACACAGCATTTCAAGGAGGGACTTTCTTAAAAAAAAGAAAAAAAAAAGCATTTGTCTATCAGTTCATAGATTAAAAGCAGGAAAGAAGGTACAAAGCTAACACATAAAACATAAGAGGTCAATCTGTAAAACCACCACATTAAGTCAATTCTCAAATTGCTGTCACAAATTGTGGGAGCTGCTTCATCACTAAGGTGAGTGGTTTTTGTCGGCACTGTCTGAATGAACACTGAAAACTCCATTCATAACAAAATCAGTATTCGTTCTTCAACCCACATGAAATGCATTATGGGAATTGCAGGTCGGTGGAATCACCGGAATTCTGATGAATTGTGGCAGATTCTGATGAATCTTCTCATGAAGACTGAGCAAGTTGTAGCCATGTGTCTGGATGAAGGAAGCATTCTGAGCTGCAACCTTTGTTGTGTTGCCCACACGGTGGACAAAACTGATCTACTTTCAGCTGAGATGGCATTTAGATCAAGATATTAAAACATACAAGAGGAAGTAACCGTTGTATCGTAAATTCCGTTGTGTATTACCAAAGGGATGAGTATTCGGTTTGCCATTTTAAACCTGTCATTAAACAGAAGGCAAACATTTCATCTCCTGTCCATCTGGGTCAGTGAAGCTTTCCAAGGAAGGCGGCTGCATCCTGATGCCAGGGCTCTCTGCTAAAGCCTTCAGCATCAGTTAGAGTGCTGTTCCGCACCTGTTGCAGCCCTCCCATTTTATGGGATGGGGCAAAAGCCTCGGGTGTAGCTCTGCTGGGACGGGAGGAGGGGGCGATAAAGCAGCTCTCTTCTCAGAAAGGCCAGCCGTTTGGGCTCTCCCTCCCTCCCTCCCCTGCCATCATATGGTTCCAAAATGGAGCCTGACATGCTGTGGGAGTGGTGCAAAGTGGCACACAGGGGAGGAGAAACAGCAGAGGGGCAGATCTCCTCCTTCTTTATCCTTGGTCAGCCCTTTGGCTGGATCCACAACTGTTCCCAAGAGTATCTTGGGATGTGGGCGAACAAGCTGAAATTAAATCCGGATAAGATGGAGGTGCTTTTGGTTCAGAAATCCACAGCTCGGGTATTGGACTATCGTCCTGCTCTGAATGGGGTCGCACTTCCTCTGAAAGAGCAGGTTCGCAGCTTGGGGGTTCTCCTGGATTCACAGCTACACCTGGAGTCCCAGGTGGCGGCGGTGGCCAGGGGAGCCTTTGCTCAGCTTCGGCTGATTCGCCAGCTGCAGCCGTACCTGAGCTGTGTGGACCTGGCCACAGTGACCCACGGCCTAGTGACATCTAGATTAGATTATTGCAATGCGTTCTATGTGGGGCTGCCTTTGAAGACGGTCCAGAAATTACAACTAGTACAGAACGCGGCGGCTTGGGTGGTTGCTGGGGCACGTCGGTTTGACTCTGTTGAGCCGCTGCTTCGGCGACTACACTGGCTGCCGGTTCTGTTCCGGGCCCAATTCAAGGTGCTAGTTTTGACCTTTAAAGCCCTTTACGGCTCGGGTCCGGGGTATTTGAGGGACCGCCTCCTTCCATACAATCCAACCTGTACTCTTAGATCATCTGGGGGGGCCCTTCTGACTGTGCCGCCACCAGGAGAAGTGAGAGGGGTGGCGGCCAGGAAGAGGGCCTTCTCGGTGGTGGCCCCCCAACTCTGGAATACCCTCCCCTTCGAATTGAGAACTGCTCCCTCTTTGTTTACATTTCGGCAGGGGCTGAAGACCTTTTTATTCCAAACAGCTTTTAACTGTTGACAGGCTGGCTGGCTGGCTGGTTTGTGTATTTTTATAGTTGATTTTATGATCCACTGGGCGTGTTGTTTTTTAAATTGTATCTGTTTCAATTTTTTGATTGTATTGTTTTTAATATTGTTTTTAATCGTTTTTTAATGTTAATTTTATATTGTGTCTTTTTTATATTGTAAGGCCGCCTTGAGTGCCTCCAGGCAAAAAGGCGGGGTAAAAATCAAATAAATAAATAAATAAATAAATAAATAAATAAATAAATAAATAATAATAATAATAATAATAATAATAATAATAATAATAATAATAA
>JAJKFI010015958.1:0-15829 GCA_029204185.1 Lerista edwardsae
CCTTCCAGCTCCCCTTCGGCATTTGATCTTTTTGTTTCCATATTGTATTGCATGGTCCCACCTGTAATGAACCCCCTCATCTACAGCATGAGGAACACGGAACTCAAAATGGCACTATGGAAGCTCCTTCTCAGCATATGTCCCCACTACTTCCAAATAAATCGGTCTGGAATGAATCAATATTAGGAAACAGCCCTACTACTCTAGATACTTTTTTTTTCTTTTAGGGCGCAATCCTAACCAAATTGCCAGTACAGCTCTATGGTAAGAGAACATTCCCTTAGCTTCCATGACTACTGCTACTGTATATTGCAGAAGGCAGCACATACCCCATTGGCACAGCTATGTTAGTGGGGATTGGGCCACAGGAGCCCAAGCTCCTGCAAAGACTACTGTTTTGCCCCCTCTATCGGAATGCCACTGGTGGGTTCTGCCAGCCCAGCTGCAAATGTGCAAATTTGCAGCTGGGAAACAAGAAGTTAAAGGACCTGCAGGCAGGGACTGAGATTGAGTGTCCCAATCTGAGACATCCCCAGCTGGAATTGAGACCCAGCCCTGTTCAGGTAGTGGCACAGGTTGCTGACTGTGATAGACCTGGAGAAGATGGTGGCCAGGAAAGGAACGTTGGTTAGGATTGTGCCCTTAGAATCTTAGGCAAGCTCCAGGTAAGCTCCTTTACAGCTTGTAACTGAGCATTTGTAATTGAGCATTTATGGCCATAGGAATCACTGATGGCCATACTTGGTCCACTGCCACTAAATCCACTGTACCTCTGGTGGGCAGAACAGTGTGGGGCTGGGTGAAGGGATGTGCAGATTAGGGGCCTCTAAGGGCCAGGCAGGGCAGGCAGAGGATGTGTATCAGCAGCAACAATGCCATCAGTATCTTCCGATCCTGCCCTGCCTTGACATGGTGCTCTATGGACCATGGTGCAAATGTGGATGGTAAGCGAAATTTTAGTTTACTTTTTTTTCACCCTGACATGGTGCATTCATGGCTGCAGAATGCAGCAGAGCCCATGCAGCAGAGTCCATGGTCAGGACTATGACCTGCGAACAAGTGCTAGTTAGTACTGGGTTGTTAAACTCTTAGTGGCAAAGGACAAGAACACTTTTGTTAGCATATTGAAATCAGTAAATGTGAGCCTTCTGTTTTTAACCGTGTTGAATGGAAAATGACATCAAAATTATGTATCTACATGTGTGTGTTTTTTTTGCACTTGAATGTGACTGAATTCAATGCACATGAATGAATGTAATGTAAATCTATATGAACGTATAGTAGAGAAAGCTATTGAGAAACTACATGTTATTTGAAATGTGATGACTTTCATGCTGTTTTCTTGAGGCATCTTATTTTCTTGCATCATCCCCCAAACTGAACATGGATTAAAAAATGAGTATTAGTCCGGGGTGTGTCTGTGTGTGAGATCAAGCAGTACAAAATTCCTCTGTGGACCCCATCCAGAAATGCCTGGCCACCATCCTTTCCAGGTCTATCACAGTCAGCAAACTTGTGCTACTATCTGAACAGGGCTGGGGCTCGTTTCCAGCTGGGGATGTCTCAGATTGGGACCCTCAATCTCAGTCCCTGCCTGCAGGTCCTTTAACTTCTTGTTTCCCAGCTGCCAATTTGCACAGTTGCAGCTGGGCTGGCAGAGCCCACCAGTGGCATTCCGATAGAGGGGGAAAACCAGTGAGGTCATTCAGGGGGAACGGACCAGAATGGGCGTTCTGGATCCTAATGGGCTCCGTGGCTGGTTCCGGGTTCCTGACAAGTGCCAATCAAAAGTGAGTTCCTGTTCCTAAATCATTTGAATGACACCACTGGGTAAAACAGTAGGTTTTGCAGGAGCTTGAGCTCCTGTGTAATGTGGCCCAACCCCCCCCCCTCACCTAGAGGGCAATTAGCAACTTGGAGAGATGGCTCATCAACTTTACTCTTGGAACAGCAAATATCTCTGTAGAAGAAGGAACTGGCTGCATTACGCAGGAACTCAGGCTCCTGCAGAATATAGTGTTCTGCCCCCCATAGGAACACTGCTGAAGCCCACTCTGCAGGTGGACCAGACATCACACTGTCACCCAGCACATCCACATCTTATTTGACATTGTCAGCAGAGAAGATGAGGTTGAACTGAGCCAAAGCTGTCATTGGTAGGGTATATTCTTTGTAGGCAGCCATCAAGTGCCCATCTTCTTGCTGATCAGACTTAACAGGGGGAAATGACAGCTGTTGTTGCCATCAAGTCTAGGAAGCCAAGACAGAAGTTGAACACATAGGGGAGTCTTCTCCCTCATGAACAGAGTGCTCCAAAGTTTCACTCTACAGCCCAGGTTTATACGTTTGCAGTACAGCTTTAATTTGAAGCCAGCTTTAATTTCAGCCACCCACTAAGGATGTTGCAAAGCACTTTAGGGCACTTTTTAACAGGTCATGCCGACAGAACTCACATTCTGCTGTCACAGCTTTTGCATAGGATTGGGCTGAGTATGAAGACAATATAGATAATCAGATGCTCATCTGGGCTAGGCAACTTTTATAAATGACCGATTCTTGAGGCTAAAGTTCAACATCAAGTAAAACCAGAGTCTTAACTAAAATTTCCCCTGTCTGAAATGATCTTGCCATCAACATCATCTAGTGATGAGGGTGGGGAATTGCCTTTCCAGAGTGCTGGTGGAAAGTTCCACAAGAAGTGGTCTCTGAGGTTTGGCTGCTGTTCCCCTTGGCACTGGTCCACTTCACTAATGTCACTTCAGCGCCCCTGATTGGCTGGTTCATGAAAATGGTTAAAGAAGGAGGAAAGGGAGACACATACTTCTCTGGAACTGGCTTTGTATGACTACAACTGGCACTGTAGCAGGGAAGCACTCACTGCCCCCATTTCTCTTTCTCTAGGTCAGTGGTTCTCAAACGTTTTAGAACAGAAGACACTTGTTAGAATTGCACTTGTGTTGGGACCCACTGGAAGTGATGTCATTAACCTGGAAGTGATGTCATAGCCAGAAGTGACATCATAAAGCAGGAAGTGTTGTCACTGTGATGTAATCACATGACACTCCTGGCATTCAAACTTAGCATTCTTGAACTGCAGCAATCACATAACCATGAAACATCCCTGACAGAAAGCAAGATTAGGACAAAATATGATGTAAAAGCACTGAACTAAAAACAATTTTTTAACCCCTCACTTGAAAATTCAAACTGTTAACACTAGGAATATAGCACGAGTAATGTCTGCAGCTTCCAAGATGGCTGCTCCTAGCTTTCTGCGACTCACCTGACATCAGGTCACTACCCACCAAGTGGGTCCTGACCCACGGTTTGAACCACACTGCTCTAGGTCATTCAGCAAGAAGTCTCCTCCGGAGCTGTCACTTCCTGGACGCCAGCCAGTGTCCCTTAGTGCAGCAGGTTCCTTTGCTGACATGGGGTGCGGGTGGCGGATGAAACTTGGTTCCATCCATTCTGTGACGGACCTCTTGCTGGCAGAAACTGGCAAAGGCAGATTGCCTCCCACTCAAGCAGCCGCCACACCAGGCTTCAGAGTGACCTTTGCTGGCCCACAAGCATTGGTTCCCAGCATAGTACATGTATGGTCCCTGGAGTGTGTAGCAACCGCCCACATTCAAAAGCAGCTCTTCAAGGTGAAATGAATCTCTCCCTTTGCGGGAGTGATGTGGGCAGGAGCCTTTTGCGGGCAGGAGGTGTGGGCTGCTGGTTGAGCTGCTGGTACTGCCTGAAGAATTTCCTTTCCAAGGGGAGTGGCTGCCACAGGAAAACCTGTAGTCTTGTTTTTTGGATGGGGAGACAGAATGCAGTGCTGTGACAAACTGCAGTACCTTTTGCAGCAGAATAGTGTCACTGTGGAGCTGATGAGCTAATGTGGGAATATATGAGGCGGCCAGCTGGAAAAAGAACAGAGTATGACTCTGAGGACCTGTCCAGGCTTGATGTACGATTGACTAAAGCTCGATGGCACACAGCCAGAGAGGGAACCACACTGTGAAGTCTACATCTGGGAGCGCAATCCTATACTCCCGTTGTGCCGGCGCTAAGCTCTTGCACCGGCTGAGCGCTGTCACAAATGTGCTGTCAAGTGCAGCAGTGCCGCCCTTGTGCCAGTCAAGCGTTGGTGGTGCACGGTCAGCACTCAGCCTCGCTGAGGGCATTCCAGAGGCGTTCCAGGGGTGTAACTGGGCAGCGCAGTGGGCGGAGACAGGGTTGTAATGCAGGACAGCCACAGTGCTAAATCCTAAACCCTGTCCCCAGCCTCAGTGGCCCCAATTCAGGCTGGTCCAGTGCACGTGCACCTGCACCTACAAAATAGCAGGTGAAGATCCGAGCAGGCCCATAGGGGCAACCAGGGTTTACGCAGGTGCAAGGGGAAAACCTCCCCTTGTCCTGCACGTTGCTGCTGCTGCCTCCCAATGGGCTTTAGGATACAGCCCAGTTATGTCGGCCTTGCTATGTCAGCCTTCCTTAGGATTGGGATTTGAGACTGAGGATGTGATGAATCACAGAGCACTGCATAGTTGTAAAAACGCCATTGCAAAATGGTAGTTTGCACTTGCCTGCCTGTGTAAGCAACTTTAGACATTTACCTTGGCATGAGAAAGACGAGATATAAATTCTTCAAATAAATAAAATGACATAGAATATGCTTCTATATGATGCATCGAACTATGCAGATTTTCCTGCACCTATAGAATCCAGGCTGTGTCCCTGCACCTGGGAATTCACTCTGAGCTCCAAATCCTTTGTAACCTGCTGATGCTTTTTTTAAAGATTAGTACCCAATATTCTAAAAGCAAGTACTGAAATATACCCTTGACACAGATACCCATGAGCCTCTGCTTCTAAGCTTAATTAGCCTCCCAAGAATACAAATATGAGTAAAAGCCACCATTGTAACCACTTATTTCCAAATCTGTCTGAGGCAATAGGTGATCTCCCTATGACAAGTGCGACAAAGAGGGATTTATTTATTTATGGCATTCATCAATCAATCATTAGATTAACGGCTGAAAGGTAAAAACCGAAAGCATTAAAAAAAGAAAGTGACCAACCTGCAAAACCACCATAGTAATTGGTAATAGTAATAGCAACTAGCATAATAAATGTAAACCTCCATAGTAAATTCTCAAGTGCCTGTCATAGAACTGTGGAAACTGCTTCATTATTAAGGTGAGTGACTTTTTCTGCATTAGAACTTGAACACTCCATTCTTAACAAAATCAGTATTGCTTGCTCTACGAACAGGAAGTATCGCATGGGCGGTGCTGGTACCATTGGCATCCTGCTGAATTTTAGAAGATTCTCATGAAGATGGACCAAGTTGTGGCGATGTGCCCAGAGAAGGAGGCATTCTGTGCTGCAACAACTTTTGCATTGCCCATCCAAATAATGAAATTGATCTGTTTTCAGCTGAGATGGAGCTTAGGTCAAAATATCCCATTACGCATCACTAAGGGATGAGAGTCCGGTTTCACATTTTAAACCTGTCAGTTAACACTCACGTCCCTCTGGGTAAGTGGGGCTTTCCAAGGAGGGCACTGGCGTCCTTGCTGCCAGGCCTCTGAGGCTAAGCATTCAGCATCAGTGAGAAGGCTGTTCCCCACTGTATTTCCCGTCCTATTCCTTTGCCAGAGCCATAGGGAGGGTGCCGCGGGAGGAGGCAAGCGCCATGGGTGCTGACTGTGGCAGAGTGCAGCAGCCCGGACAAGCCAGCATGCTTTTTGGCCCCTGCCCTGCCTTGCACTTCAATTGCTCCTAAATGGAGTGATTCCGGGCATGAGGAGGTGTGGCCAGACTACACGCGGGGGAAGGGGGCGCACTGGGGGTGCAGTGGCATCGCCCCACCCCAGGTGCACTATGAGCAGAGAATGGCTCCGTCCTTTGCTTGTCAGTTAAGCTTTGAGAAGCAGTTTAGGGCAAACCTTCCTTCATTAGTCTTGGCACGTTTCTTGGCTTGGCTGTTTAGGACAAACTTTCCATCATTACTAATGGATGGATTACTAATCACCAATACTCACAGCCCCAAATGCAGTATATTAAAGTAGTGAAGATCCAAGTAGTAAATTAGCTACTCTCTTCTGTCCATTTCCCTGCTGTATGCCCTTATGACAGGGGGCTCCACACTTTGGCCAGTCGGCCAGGTCCGATCCCCCCCCCGACCCTTCCCTCAAGTCAACGATGTCTACCGTTTTCACTTGGGGGAATGTGAAGACCCCGACTGCTAACCCCAGAAGCGGCTCACAACGCAGACCCCTGGGTGCTGTAGTCAGGATTTTTGTGATCATCCCCGACAGAACAGCAGACACCATTCAAATGGGGACGATTTTATAAGGGCCCCACTTTATAAGGGCCACATCCTATCCAGCTTTCCAGCCCTGATGCAGCTGAAGAGCAGCCCCAAGGTAAGGGGAAGAAAAAAACATTTCATTACATTTAGGAGGTCTCTGTGATTGCCCATTCACGCAGGATGCAGTGACCACACTGTTGGCATGGCTGCATCAGAGCTGGAAAGTTGGACAGGATTATAATCCTCCTAAGGGTATATTTTCCTTTGCTCCAGGATATGCACCTGCCAGGCTGATTGATCTACTCAGATCTGTGCTAGCAATATCACTGGCAGAATGATATTGATGTAGACGAGTGAAGGCAGATTGACCCTGGGAAGAGGGCTTGTACTCAGTGGGCGTCACTGCAACCAAACCTGATCCCTTCCCAGTCCAGATCCACTGTCCTACCCATCTGCATTACCACACCATTCTGCTCACCTTCGCCTCCTTTGCATCCCCTGCACGATTCTCTGATGAGCAGAGCTGCCAACAAGTTTGGATTGGGCTGATCGTTTTCCAGAGCCTAACCCAAACCTCTTCTCCGCCAACAAGCCTCTAATGCTGTAATTCCTTCCTACCATATTATTTTATCAATCTTTATCTGCAGGTACAAGACAAATGTCTAACCAATCTAGAGTGACTGAGTTCCTGCTCCATGGCTTCTCTGATATTAAGGAATTACAGACTGTTCACTTTGTTGCTTTTCTTCTCATTTATCTGGTGGCCCTCATGGAAAATCTTCTCATCATCACTGTCATCATTTACAGTCACAGACTTCACAAGCCCATGTACTTCTTTCTGGCCAACCTGGCTTGCCAAGACCTGGGCTCCATGTCCGTCACGGTCCCCAAGTCCATGTCAAATTCTCTCCTGAACACTCAGGTCATTTCCTTCTCTAGCTGTGTTTGCCAAGTGTTCTTCCTTGTTTTCTTCTTGGCATCCCACTTCATCCTTCTCGGAGTCATGGCTTATGACCGCTACGTTGCCATCTGCAACCCACTGCATTACGAAACTCTTATGACTAGGAAGACGTGCATCCAAATGGCAAGCAGCGTATGGATCGCGGGGCTTATATATGCAATTGTATATACTGGAAATACATTCACAATCAATTTCTGCTCCAATGACATTGACCAGTTCTTCTGTGAAATCCCACACATACTCAAATTGGCTTGCTCGAATTCTTCACTTGCTGAAGTTTGGATTCTCTGCTTCGGAGTTTCCACATCACTGGTTTATTTTACTGTAATCATTTATTCATATGTCCAAATCTTCAGAGCAGTTTTAAAAATCCCATCCAGCCAAGGAAGGCAAAAAGCCTTCTCAACATGCTTGCCCCACCTAATTGTCATATTCTTGTATGTTATATGTGCCTCATTTACCTATCTTAGTCCCATATTTAATTCTCAGTCCACCATGGATCTGTTCATTTCTATCTTCTATTGTGTGGTACCACCATTAATGAACCCACTGATCTATACCATGAGAAACAAGGAACTCAAAATTGCATTCTGGAAACTGGTTATCAGTTTCCAACGCTTACGCAAAGATCATTGGCCAGCACATGCTTTTTAGGAAACAAGTGTTTGAAATTCAATCCTATAGAACTTTTTATCTTACTATGCACATAGCTATGAAGTTGTGCAGGCCATATCTGATTGGTTGGCAAAGCCAGTCAACCAATATGGTCTGTTTTAGGCAGCTGATCACTGTGAGGCACTCGCTTCTGCCCACCGACTTCCCTTCCCTTCCCTGCTCCTCCTTCCAGTCCCTGGATTGCAAAAAGGAAGAGTGGGAAAGATAGGAAGACAAAAGGAGATTGTTAAGCTAGTACATTGCGAGTAGTGGTAGTGGCTGGCCCATCATTGGCTAAGGAGGATAGCATTTGCCTTGCTGCATTAGGTGTCAGGGGGTATCGGGCTGTCCCTGGTGATTGGGAATATACTTTGAGCTCAGAGGTGCTTGAAGGCATTTTCATCTACACTGTTTGAAACCTGAGAGAGCGACTAACAGGTACTATAGATAACAGGAATGGATGCATAGATGATCTGACTCTGAGCACAATCCTAACCTGGAGTTCGGCTAGCATAGTTAGGCCAGCAAAGTTTGATTGGCACAGGGCCAACTGTAAAGTGTACAGTATTTGGACAACTCTCTGAGTCGGGGGGATGACGCACATCTGTGTGCAGGCCTCTCTGGCTCTGAAAGTGGTCCAAATATACTTTACAGTGTCTCTTGTGCCAGCCATATTTTGCAGACCTAACTGTGCTGGCCTGACTCCAGGCTAGGATTGCACCCTAAGTGGGCAATCCAACCCTTCGGTATAAAGCTTATTAGCATATTGTGCTATCCCCTGCATCTGCTCACACCTGCAGATCCCGGGAGCCCGTGAATGGTGGAGCCAGTGCCCTCTTGACCTTTGGCCGCAGCTCAAGGGTCCAGGAGAATGTACTTGTGCCCAATTTAGGTTCTAGGCAACCCCTTTGGTAGCTAAATCTCCCAGAAGCAAGGCTGGACTTAGCTGATCTTAGTTCCTAGAAGAAATGCCATGTTAGTTTGTAAAATAAATAAAGGTTTATTAAGACTAATGATTACACTGCAAGGCACAAAAGGAAAACACTTGGAAACCCAATGCAAAATAAGAAAACTATTTAGATTTGCCTGGCCTATCTTTCACTTTGGTTTTTTGGGTTGATGATTTTTTAGGGTTCATCGCTGTCTCTCGACACACATATTGCACTATTCAACTCCCTTCTCACCCCCATTATGGCCTGCGAGTCTCCTGCTTTCCCCCCTTCTAATTAGAGGTTTAAAGCTGCTGTTATAGATAGAGCTGTTCTTGAATCCAGCAAAGAGCTTGCTCCAGGAGGTGCCTTATTAGGGCTCCTGGCCATTGAGCTGAGACAAAACACCCCTTCAGTGAACTGGTTCCCACCAACAAGGTCTGGGGGGGGAGGGGTGGCTGGGCTTGCACAGGGAGACAGGCCCAGGCCTACCTGGCTTTGCTCATGTTGTTGTTGCTAATTCGTGTCTGACTCTTTGCGACCCCATGGACCACAGCACGCCAGGCCTCCCTGCCCTCCACTAGCTTCCTGAGTTCGCCCAATTTCATGTTCATCGCTTCGGTGACACTATCTAACCGTCTCATCCTCTGCCGCCCCCTTCTCCTTTTGCCTTCCATCTTTCCCAGCATGAGGGTCTTTTCGAAAGAGTTCTCTCTTCTCATCAGGTGGCTGAAGTATTTGAATTTCAGCTTCAGGATTTGTCCTTCCAGAGAGCAATCAGGCTTGACTTCCTGTAGGATTGGCTGATTGGATCTCCTTGCAATCCAGGGGACTCTCAAGAGTCTTCTCCAACACCATAATTCAAAAGCATCTATTCTTTGGTGCTCTGCCTTTCTTATGGTGCAGCTCTCACAGCCATACATTGCTACTGGGAGAACCACAGCTTTGACTATGTGAACCTTTGCTCATGATATAGCAGCAATTCAGGATCAAGCCACATTGGCTCAAAGGACATGCATCAGTCTGCTTCCACCAGATTCCATCTCTGCTCCACCTCAATGAGGTAGGTTTGGCCCAGCTCAGGCAGGCCGGTGCAAGGGGTGGGTGAGGGTGACGGGAGGTTGGAATGAAGGTGGGAAGGGGTATTTTTGAATGGAGGATGAAATGGGAGGAAGATAGGGCCTTGGAGCAGGTGTGATTACTACCCTGAGTTCACCTCCAGCCATCTCCAGCAGGTCACTATGGCCTGCCTGTCCAGTACAGGTTAGGACGGGACTGTAAATGGAATGCCAGTTCCAGCAGCCCAAAGTCCCAATAGGATTGGGGGCTTTGTGACCTTATGGAGAACTTCCAGGTTTGTACATTTCATCTAATTCTTAGAAATAATAGAACAGTTGCGGTTGAGAAACAAAAAATGAATCAAGTGTGAAAAGAAGCAGCCATTTGAATGAGGCGCAAAGCAAAGACAATTGTTGAACCCAACTGAACATGTGTTTTGGCAGTGCAAGGTAATAAGCAAAAGCCCCTCTTCCTTTGGTAATGAAATAGCCCACCACACAGGCTCACTGCTATCAATAGAAATGCACACACAGAAGCAGAGGCTTGGTTAAGGTTTCATAAGAAACCCTTTACACACAATTCATAACTGATTACTGTACATGTATCTTCCAACTAGGATCAGAGGCCCTGGTGTTTTAGGAACAGAGAAACCTAGAGCTGTTGTGTGCAAGTGTGGTGATGATGGGCCTCCAAGCAGAGAACATCCATTGGTTTCTGGAGAGAAAGAAGCGAATGTGAGAAGGAGGGGAGGAAGAAAGTAGTTGAGTTCCACAGTGCCTGCAAGAACCACAGAGAAGACAGGTAGATGGTCTCAGGTGGTCAGGCAGTAAACTGCCCTCCAGTGTCCTGTAGGCAGTA
The DNA here is from genome assembly GCA_029204185.1 of Lerista edwardsae. Lineage (NCBI taxonomy): Eukaryota > Metazoa > Chordata > Lepidosauria > Squamata > Scincidae > Lerista > Lerista edwardsae. The sequence goes on from JAJKFI010015958.1 coordinate 10,769, forward strand.
TTGCATCCAAATTCCAACACCTTCTCCACCTGGTGCTTCATTTACATTGACCTGGTGGGGATGACGCTGGGACTGGTGATGCCATGTCTGAGAAGAAAAAGAATAGATCAGATGCTAGAAAGAGGACTATCAAGAGGACGATGACAAGGCATTCAGAAGACGATATGTATCTGGTAATCAGGAGGGAAGAGTCTTATTTTTCCATGAAGTCCTCCCACCCAATAGTTTTGACAAGACAACTTTGATCTCTTTGTTTCTCATGCTGTAGATTATGGGATTCAACAATGGCGGAACCATGGAATATATCATGGTAAATGCCAAATCCATCTGTAAAGGAGTACTGGAGGTGGGCCTGAGGTGGGCAAAACTGGCAGTAACTATTAATGTGGAGCATATAATGAGATGGGGAAGGCAAGTTGAAAAGGCCTTTTTTCTTCCTTGTACAGAGGGTATCCCAAGGACTACAGTAAAAATGAGCACATAGCTTACAATGATAAAAAAAACCAGCAACTTAACGTTAGGACTGCCCCTAACGCAATCACGCCAATTCCAATGAAGTATAAGCCAGAGCAGGTGAGCTTCATTAATTGTGGTATTTCACAGAAGAACTGATTGACAATATTGGAGCAAAAGGGCATGGCAAAGGTGCTACTGGTGTATAACACTCCAAAGAGAAGACCACTGATCCATACGCCTGCCACCAGTTCAAGGCAGGTTTGTCTGTTCATCGCCATCTCGTAATGTAACGGATTGCAAATGGCAACATACCGATCGTAAGCCATGACCGTGAGCAGGAAGAAATCAGCGGACAAAAAGAAGAGAAACAAGAGGATTTGGCCAGCACATCCAGAATAAGAAATGTGTCTCGTATTTAAGAAAGAATTGGCCATGGATTTGGGGATAATGACTGAAACAGAACCAATGTCGAATATGGCCAGGTTCATCAGGAAGAAATACATGGGGGTGTGCAAATGGCGATCAAAGACTACTGCCGAGATGACGAGGAGATTTCCCGTGACAGTGGCTAAGTACAGTACAAGGAACAGGACAAAGTGGAGAATCCGCAGTTCCCAAATTTCTGAAATGTTCAAGAGTAGAAACTCAGTGACTGAAGAATGGTTATCGATTGACTGCTCATATCTAAGTTTCATGTAGTCTGCAGAAGGAAACAGAAGGAGAACTGTTAAAATGATAGCTCAGAACTATGATGAGTGAAATTGCAATGTTTGGAATTTTGTTTCTAAATTCATCTTATTGTTATTATTATTGTTAGTAATAATACACTGCTTTTCTGCAAAAAGTAGTTCACAAAGCAATTTACAGAGCAAAATCAATCGTATTATTGCTGCCATTATTTGTTATTCTCATTATTATGACCGTCACAGGATGGGATGCTTTTAAAAGTTTACCAAGTTTTCTGAAGAAATTGTAGTATGGAAGGAGTTAAATGTAGTTTTAATAAATTAAGCTCCACCTTCGCCAAACTGTTTTTCTTCTATCAAGGACAAGAAAGTTATTCAAATAATAATAAAAAAAGAAATGCAAGCCAACAACATTTAAATTGCTACAAAAAAATGAAATTTTTTTCGCCAGCTGGATGCGGGCGAACAAGCTGAAATTAAATCCGGATAAGACAGAGGTGCTTTTGGTTCGGAAATCCACAGCTCGGGTATTGGATTATCGTCCTGCTCTGAATGGGGTTGCACTTCCTCTGAAGGAGCAGGTTCGCAGCTTGGGGGTTCTCCTGGATTCACAGCTACACCTGGAGTCCCAGGTGGCGGCGGTGGCCAGGGGAGCCTTTGCTCAGCTTCGGCTGATCCGCCAGCTGCGGCCGTACCTGAGCTGTGTGGACCTGGCCACTGTGACCCACGCCCTAGTGACATCTAGATTAGATTATTGCAATGCGCTCTACGTGGGGCTGCCTTTGAAGACGGTCCGGAAATTACAACTAGTACAGAACGCGGTGGCTTGGGTGGTTGCTGGGGCACGTCGGTTTGACTCTGTCGAGCCGTTGCTTCGGCGACTACACTGGCTGCCGGTTCTGTTCCGGGCCCAATTCAAAGTGCTAGTCTTGACCTTTAAAGCCCTTTACGGCTCGGGTCCGGGGTATTTGAGGGACCGCCTCCTTCCATATAATCCAACCCGTACTCTTAGATCATCTGGGGGGGCCCTTTTGACTGTGCCGCCGCCAGGAGAAGTGAGAGGGGTGGCGGCCAGGAAGAGGGCCTTCTCGGTGGTGGCCCCCCAACTTTGGAACACCCTTCCCCTAGAATTGAGAACTGCTCCCTCTTTGTTTACATTTCGGCGGGGGCTGAAGACCTTTTTATTCCAAAAAGCTTTTAATTGCTGACAGGTTGGCCGGCTGGTTATTATGATTCACGGGGTTTGTTTTTTTTGTTTTGTTTTTTTAAACTGTTTTTAAATTGTTTGTGGTTTTTATTTTTTGCTATTGTTGTTTAATACTGTTTTAACTGTTTTTAATGTTAATTGTTATGTTGTATTTTTAATACATATTTTGTAATGCCGCCTTGGGTGCCTTCGGGCACAAAAGGCGGGGTAAAAATCTATTAATAAAATAAATAAAATAAATAAATAAATTTAAACAAAACACCAAAATATTCTGGCCTCTAAGAACAAAAAAAAGCCCTGCTCAATCAGGCCAAAGGCCCATCTAGTCCAGCTTCCTGTATCTCACAGTGCCCCACCAGATGCCTCAGAGAGTACACAGGACAACCAGATACCTGCATCATGCACCAATATCACATTTTTTAAGTCTCAGAAAGCTAGGTTGACAGAGTGTCATTTTAAAAACTGGTTTGAGCACTACAGCTTTAATCCATTTTCAATACACTTCAATTCAACCAATGCATTCTGGGGACTGCAGTTTATTAAATGTAGCTCTAACAGCTTTCAGATTCCTTAACAAACTACAGAATGCATTGAATAAAAATGCATTGAAAGTGGATTAAAGCTATAGTGGAGATGTAGCCCAGGTCTTCTCCATATGCAACTACATGTATTAGTATAATTCAAAAATGGGAGAGACTTGTACCTTCAGACCAGAACTACTAGGCCTCAGTAGCAGTTCACCAAATTTCCAGGCCTCGATAGTCAGTTCCTCTTCTAGTCTAGTGTGAGTCTAGAGCACATTTCATTGGAACAAGTCTACATATGTTCAGTAGTGTCATCTAACGGGTACGCTGGGTGGGAGGAATGGGTGAGCGGTAGCCCGCCCGTTGTGTAACGCTCCGTTATGCCCCATGGGGGCGGGGAAAACGGCGAAATGGAGCATTATGCAATGGGCAGGTTGCCACTCACCCGTTCCTCCTGCCCATCGTACCCGTTAGATGACACTACTGCATATGTTTTGGCATTGTTCGAAGGTAGAGTTACCAGATACAAACTGGGGCTGTGCCCCTATTCCTTTAACCTTGTATAGAAGATGAAATTTGGGCAGCTGCAGCTTTTGAAACTCTTCCATGATGAGCTGCACCTGCCCAAATTTCCTCTTCTATACAATGGTTAAAGGAATAGGGGCACAGCCCCAGTTTGTATCTTGTAGCCCTATTTGAAGGTGAAAGTAGCAGTATGGCGTACAAGAATCTGGAGCACCAAAGAGAAAAGAAAATGAAAAAAAAATTGAGGGGGGGGGGAAGCCAGGCAAGTTTATTTCACCTGGGCTTTGCTTCAAAGTCATCACATAGTAATGAGGGAGATAGTGAAAGTCAATCCTTGGATGACCCTGCATTAGTAATGTCAGAGGGTGAGGGGGATGAGGGAAGGCCAGCTCACATTGGATTGTATGGGAGACAGCCTAGCCCCAGATGAAGGCCAGTATTTCAGTTGTTAGAAGACGTATTACGTATAAATTTGCATGTAAAATATTATGCTATGCTTGGCAGGCATGCCTTCAGCCAGTACATTTAGGAAAGGGGCGGGGGGAAATCAGGCATCTTGCCCCAGGTCTTACCAGCTCTCAGCAACCCTGCAGACGGAATGTCACGGTTCTTCTTAGGTCTTAGACATACACATAATGGCCTTCAGCAAAATGTAGTGTGTTTAAAGTTTGGTGCATGTCTGTGTGCTGGCCTCTCTGACTCCAAGAGTGGTCCAAACATACTTTACAGTGTCCCAACAAACTTTGCTGATCTAACTGTGCCGGCCTCATTCCAGGTTAGGATTCTGCCCTTAGTTTCTGAAAAGGTGACAAAGGGGGGAATAGTTCAGAAGATTAGAAAATTGTATAGACTGTGGAGTAGGTGAGGAGAGAGGGAATATTTTTTTCTCTCATAATTAGAGGTAGAAGAAAATAGTGACAATAAAAACACATAACACCGCTTTCTGCATTTCTCATCTTAGTTAAAACACACACACACACACACACACACACACACACACACACACACACACACCCCACAAAATCTGTAAAGAAGTTTTATCTTATTTTTATTTATTATTTAATGCGTGGGTAATGACTGTAGCTTCATCAGCTGACAATATACCAGCTATATCACCACCATAGTACACTTTTAAAGTGATTATAATTTATAATTATAATGTTTATTTTGAATTAAAACACAACACACAGCTTTTTGCACCTTTGGAAAACACACACAAAATACATCTGTTTTCTCCCCTCTCTATTCATAATATTAGCTTTCCAGATCATTCAATGAAATATCTTTAAGAAAATGTACAGATTCAAGGTGAAAAAATTGTACAGATACAAGGTGAAAAATTGTGATTAGTATACATCAAATAATCGATTAGTATAAGAGAACAATCCTAAACTAGAGTTAGGCTGGCATAAACTAAGCTAGCAAAGTTTGGCCAGCACAAGGGCCAGCAGAAAGTTTATGCCAGCCTAACTCAGTTTAGGATTGCGCTCTAAATCATCTGAAAAGCAGGATATTTTAGTCAAAATTAGGGAGAGAGAAAGAGAAGAAGAAAGTGAAAAAAGTATTTTTAAAATGGGATGACCAACTGAGAAGCCACTCAGGTTATAAGTATAGTGATTATTATTATTATTATTATTATTATTATTATTATTATTATTATTAT
>JAJKFI010015959.1:0-13325 GCA_029204185.1 Lerista edwardsae
GTGTGTGTGTGTGTGTGTGTGTGTGTGTGTGTGTGTGTGTGTGTGTGAAGTGACATCAGCAATCAGCAAACCTTATGCCTGGTCTCGTAGATTTGTGAAAACCCCATTGAAAAAATGGTGGTTTAGACTAGCCTGCCCATGCAAGCCGCCTTGGGCATTTGCTTCGGCATGGGAAAGGCGCGGTATAAATTCTTCAAAATAATAAATAAATAAAAATAAAAATCCAAGGATTCTTCAAATGGTCATTGGCAATTAGTTTCGTTTCAGTCATTGTCCCTTAGTTAACGTGAGGTTGTGCCATGTCTAAAACAAACCAGCTACTAGGGAGAACATCTCACATCCCCTCGTACAGTATTGGTCCAATGAGGAATTTCAGCTGTTTTTATTTGTATAATTGTCTTGTTTGGAGCATCTCAAAATATAGGTTCTCCCTTGAAACATTTTTAGGGCACAGTCCTAACTATTTTCCAGCACAAGGGTAAGTTCAATGCAGCTCTGAAGTGAGGGAACAAACATTGGCTTACTTTAAGAAGGTGTCTGTGACTACTACTCCACTGCAGCAGGCAAAACATGAATGCCCAGCTATAGCATGCTGGAAAGTTGGTTACAATTGTGCCCTCAATCAACAACAAACTGTATCATAATTTTATGTTCACTCCATCACAAATGCCAAGATTTTGAGGGTGGTCCTTTTTGTCTTCTCAAACTGCCATGGCTCAAACATGCATGGAACCAATCGAGCACCCAAACCATGAAGGGCTTTTCTGATAGAAAAGATGCTCCTACTGCATGATCCTTCTTGTTATTCTTCATCTTTTCCTTGATCTCTTCTTTTTTTTTCTTCCCTCAACAATATCCTTTATGAGATAGTGTGGTCAGTCTTCAAAATATGGACAAACCATGTATTTCAATGAGACCACATCATACCCTGAGAACCAGTGGGCATCCGCTAAAACTGAGGGTTGGGAGAGTTAAAACAGATAAAAGGAAGTACTTTTTTACCCAGCGGGTAGTTAATCTGTGGAACTCTTTGCCACAGGAGGTGGTGATGGCATCTGGTCTTGATGCCTTTAAGAGGGGATTGGACGGATTTCTGGAGGAAAGGTCCATCGTGGGCTATAGGCAATGATGGATTGTGCAACCTCCTTACAAAGGTGGTGGGCTACTTCAGAGTACCGGGTGCAAGGGAGTGGCAACAGGATGCAAGCATCTTGTTGTCTCATGCCTCCCTGGGGCACCTGGTGGGCTGCTGTGAGATACAGGAAGCTGGACTAGATGGGCCTTTGGCCTGATCCAGCAGGGCTCTTCTTATGTACCCTCAGGTCTTCTCGGTTGGTTTTGGTTTAGTGCTGGTTTGCAGGTTGTGACAGAACCAGGGAGATGGACCTTCAAGTTCACGAAGCAAGCAGATTAGTTTAATCAAAGAGGAGAAGTGTTTGTGTTGGTGTAAAAAGTTAAAATAGGAAAATAGAGAATTCTGGTGGTGCAGTTTACACACCGATGCCCTTTCCCCAGCCTCTCCTTTTGAGCATGCAGGCACAAGCATGTATTTGGGAGGCTTCTCAGTGGTATTCCTTCAGCCTTGGTATTGCTTCTCGTCGCCTATGGGTCTCATCAAACCCATGCATGACCTATGTAGATGTGAGTCCAAAGAGAGGAAGGGGACAGAGTGACATACAAAATCTAGATCCCCTCTGGATTATAGCCCACATTTTTCAGCCCACCTGACCCCTTCCTCAGCAATATATCTGGTCTGGGGACACCCATAGGCAATTCGGTGGCCTATTGGGACGTAAGTGAAAATTTTTTTAAAAAAATTACCACTTGCTGACTGTCTTATTGCTCTCTAGTGGGTATCACTAGGGAATGTGTGGGGTGCAGATTGTGCCTGTTGACTGCCTCGGGTGGGATGACACCACTAGTGGCTAAAGTTTTGGAAACATTTTGCAAAATTTGTATTTATGAACAATATAATTATGTATCAATGGAAAGATGATTTCACATGGAATGTATCCAACTTTCTGTATTCTATCAAACGTTATGTCCAATTAACCGGAAAAAAGAACCACAACTACCCTATGTAACAAAAAGTAGATTTCCTTAACTCAGAACTGACCAATGACAGTGATTCTTCTGAGAGCAAATGAAGTATTATGATGAACCAGCATTGTACAGTTGAGGCAGCTCTCTTCCCTGTATCAGAGCTAATACTAGAACTCTTATTCAGTTGTGTGAGTGACACTGATTTTTTGGGTGTACTGCATACATTCAAATAAAGTTAATGGGGGTTACACAGCCCTAGTTTATACACACAACACATTTAGGTTGTGTGTATGATATTGTAATTTATTCTGTATGGTCTGTTATGGAAGAAGGCCCATCATAGTAATGATACAAAAAAAAACAAAAACTCTCATACAGGTATTGCAAAACCTGATTACATCTCTGCAACCTAATAGCAAACCCACTGAACTCCATTGGCAAAGTTGGAAATTATGGATTGGCAGGGGATACAATAAAGCTGCTAAACTTTGAGTTTATGAGCAACACGGCTTATCCCAATGAAACTGTTCCACTTTCCATTAAAGGAAAGTTTCATTTACTAAAGAGGTTATTATGACTGGGGGAAACCACACACACAAACAGATTTACTGGCTACAGTTGATTTGTTACACCAGAGATTGTAGCAACGATATATACACAGATTAAACAATCATCAACTAGAAACCATTTCATCACAACTACTACAGCATATTATTGTTGACATGGGTCAGTTGCATTGAGTTCGGGGCAAGAAAACCATAACACAAAAAAATATCAAGAAAATATTCACGTTACAGATGTCAATGACTTTAGTTCGTAATTAATGATTGTTAGACTCCACATCTACAGCAAAAAATGAATGATTCTTATTCTTGCATGAATTCTTCATCCCCAGTAATTCTGACAAGGCAAACTTGATGTCCTTGTTTCTCATGCTGTAGATCACAGGATTCAACAAGGGTGGAACCATGGAGTATAACACGGTAAATGCCACATCTAGATGGGATGGAGCATTAGAGGGAGACCTGAGGTATGCAACACTTCCAGTAATTGCAAACATAGAGAACACAATGAGGTGGGGGAGGCAAGTTGAGAAGGCTTTTCTCCTTCCTTGCACAGAGGGCATTCGGAGCACTACAGTGAAGATGCGCACATAGCTGAGAATAATAAAAATACAGCAGCCAAGTTCGACGACAGCCCCAAATACAGTCATTCCAGATTCAATATAGTGTAAGTCATTGCAGGTAAGCTTCAGTAACTGGGGGACTTCACAGAAAAACTGGTTGACAACGTTTGAGCAGAAAGGGACTGCAAAAGTGCTACTTGTGTTCAAAAACCCCATGAGAAGGCCACTGATCCATACACCTGCAACCATTTCAAGGCAAGCGTCTCTGTTCATCACCATCTCATACTGTAATGGATTGCAAATGGCTACATACCGATCATAGGCCATGACTGTGAGCAGGAAGACCTCAGATGGTAAACAGATGAACACCAAGAGGACTTGAGCTACACTTCCAGAATAAGAAATGAGTCTCACATTTAGGAGAGAATTGGCCATGGATTTGGGCACAATGGCAGAAACGGAACCAAGGTCAAAAACGGCCAAGTTCATCAAGAAGAAGTACATGGGGGTGTGCAGGTGGTGGTCCAAGACCACGACTGAGATGAGGAGAAGGTTCCCTGTGACAGTCGCCAGATACACTACCAGGAAGAGAAGGGCATGAAGAATCTACAGTTCCCGGACGTCTGAGAATTCCAGGAGCTGAAAGTGAGACACAGAAGACTGGTTATGGATTGGCTGTTCATTTCCAAGATGCATGATGTCTGTGGAAGGAAACAGAAGGATATCCATTAAAATTCTGTCACCACTCTGTGATGGGAGAAACTGCAGTAGAATAGTTGTTCCTATCTTACGTGCATTCTATCTGTAGTAGGACACCCAAGGAGATCTGTTAAAATAATAGCACTTCATTTTGGTGGGCTAAGCTTAGATGCTTGAGATTTGGATTGTAAATCTTATGTGGGTTGTACTGTAGGAGAACTCAAGGTTTACAAACAAGGACACCCTTATTCATAGAAGTATAGCCATGTTGTTCAGTGCTTTCATCAGATTGCTTGATTTAACATTGAAATAGCCTTTTGCAGCATAACATTCCTTTTAGAGTACAATTCTAACCTGGAGTTAGGCTGGCACAATTAGCCCAGCAATGTTTGGTCGGCACAAGGCACACCGTAAAGAATGTTTGGACCACTCTCAGAGACGTTAGCACACAGATATGCACCATCCTCCCTGCCTCTGAGAGTGGTCTAAACCCGCTTTACGGTGGTCCTTGTGCCATCCAAACTTTGCTGGCCTAACTGCTGCCCTAACTTCAGGTTAGGATTGTGCCCTTAGTGAACAGAGCACCTGTTGCACCTATGACTTTCAGCATTTATTTTTAAATTGCAAGCACTGTCTGGAAGAGAAGCTATCTGCTATTCTGCTTGAATGTGCTCAGAGTTATTTCCTATCTTAAAATTTGTGAAGCAGTAAAGAACATTACACAGAGCATGGGGAAAGTGGATATGGAGACTTTTTTGTCTGCTTCTCACTAGAACTCAGGGACATTGGCAGCCAAATCCTGTGGTGCCTGAGCATTGTGGGCGCAGTGGTAGCCAAACAGAAAATGGGCACCATGTTTGACATAGGGGGCACCTTTGTCCACTTCCCCTGGGCAAGGGAGAAGGCATTCCCAAGTCTGCCATGGCTATTTTGCCAGCACGGTTTGAGGTCCTCCGTGTTGGGCTGCACAACCGTCGGTAGAGACAACTGTTGTTCCCACCCTACTCCACTCCTCCCCCATCCAGTTCCTTCCTCCCCACGCCCCCCCACAGTTCACCACCAGCGGTGAGAATTACCATCCACTGGCACCACATCAACTCCTCCTGCTCTGGGGATTGGCACTGAACTGGTGCTGGTGCTACACTTTTAGCACTGGCACTGGAAGTGCCTTACTGGCCTTTTGCAAGACCAGTGCCAGCTGTATGAGAGTACCACTGGTGCTGCCGGCCATAGGATTGGGCCCTCACTGAAATGTAGTAGCAGGAGACTCAAGATGGATGAATCAGAGACTGAGGCTACAATCCTATATGCACCTTCCTGGGAGTAAACCACATGAAACACAACGGGATGCACTTCAGTTTTGACATGCCTAGGCTTGTGCTCAGTCTCAGTTTGTGGACTTTACCTACCATGATGCATTGACAACAGTAATTTGGAAGCCCTCTTTTAAAGGGGGACACTTCAGTTGAAAGAGAAAAAATGAGAGGGGAGAGGAGGAAACTGAGAAACTACAATTCTTTTGAGTCAAGATAAAAGGACATGAACAGCTTACTATTATTTCTTTGTGGAGTTCCAAAAAGACGCATTCTCCTCCGTTCACTCCAGCTGTTTATTTGGTTTGTCCGAAGTTCTTCTGCCATTTGATCTATACTGGAATTTCCGTGTGTAGCAGAAGACCTAATAATATCTCTGTTGCCTTCCCAGAGATTTGCCCTCAGGAGGCAGTTGAGCAGCAGAGGGATATAACAAAGAACATTCACTCTCTGGTCTTTCGTTTGACTAATAAAATCAGGCTACAGAAGGATGAAAATGAAGGGAGACAAGTCCTTCCTTGGCACCATTCAAATGTGCTAATTTACAACACAATCGTATGCATGTTTACTCAGAGGTACTTCCCATTAAGTTCAATGGGTCTCACTACTATGTAAGCATAACAAAGATTTCAGCTTTTATTTTTAACTAGCTTTTGGTTACCCGGCGTTGCCCGAGTTCGGGCCCCCCCTCGGCGTGGGGTGCAAGAAGGGGTGCGAAATAAAACATCCGCCGTGCCGTGTTGGAACGCCTGGAGCAATGCATACCAAACCTGGCACATGCGTGCCTTGCGGCCTGGTGACAAACACTGCAGGGGTCAGGCCCCCTCAGCGCCCCCAGGGGTGGGGGTATGCAAGGGGCCCCACGTGAAGATGGCTGAAAACAGCCGAAATCGGCATCGCATCCATAGTTTTCAGTGATGCTCCCGAAACAGTTGGAGTCCGGGTTCGCCCCCCCCCCTTGGTGTGGAGGGTGAGAAGGGGTGCAAAACACAACATCTGCCATGGCCTGCTGGAACGCCTGGAGTGATTGGCACCAAACCCGGCACGTGGGTGCCTTGCGGCCTGGCGACTAACACTGCAGGGGTCGGGGCCCACTAGCGCCCCCGGAGCTGGGGGTGCATGGGGCCCCTACATGAGAACAGTCAAAAACGGACAAAATTGGCGTCGGATCCATAGTTTACGGTGTCGCCGAGGCAAGCGGCAATGCTCCCAGTGCTGTGGGAGTTTGGGTTTGCCCCCCCCCTCAATGTGGGGGGTGAGAAGGGGTGTGAAACAGGACATCCGCCATGCCCCATTGGAATGCCTGGAGTGATTGGCACCAGACTCGGCACGCGCATGCCTTACGGTCTGGCGACAAACACTGCGGGGGTCAGGCCCCCCTAGTGCCCCTGGGGGTGGGGGTGCATGGGGGGCCCTGCGTGAAAATGGCCAAAAAAAGGCCGAAATTGGCACTGAATCTATAGTTTCCGGGGTCGCTGAGACGAGCAGCGACACTCCCAAAGCGGTTGGAGTCCAGGTTCGACCCCGTTGGTGTGGGGGGTGTCACCCCTGCAACCGCCCCGCTGCCTTGGACCAGGGATGGGGAGCTTACCTGGCCGTAGAGTGCTGCAGGTGGGTGTTTAAGAAGCCTGGTTTCGAGTCCCAAGGGAGTCGAAGACAGCACACCTGGCACAAGGAAGCCTGGCCGATCACAGGGAACTTGCAAGCAGCCTGGGGTGACTCTCTGAGTAGAGGCGAGATCCTGCAAAGAACCAGCCCGGTCTCATGAGAACTGGGCCTGGCAATGAGACAGGAAGGGGAGGAGGCTGGTCTGGAGCTCATAAGGAGCTGAGACAGCAGAGGAAGGGGTTGCACCTCCAAGGGCTGGAGAAGGGAGGTATAGGGGCAGACCATGTCTGAGTGGGAGGTTGCCCCACTCTGGTCCTCACCTTACCCCAGCCTTGACGGGGCAGCTCAAGCCCTGCTCCTTGGGGTTCCCCCAGCCCTGGAGGTCCCGGAGTTCCAGGCAGGAAGCCGGCCTTGCTTCAACGAATCTGATGTCCCCCGAGAGGCAGCATGAGGTTCTTGGGCCTGGCCATGGAGAGTGCCAACCCTCTTACCCTGCGGGCAGCTAGGCCAGCCCCACTCCAGCCACCCGAGGGACTCACAACCAACTGGGACCCCACAAGCCGTGGACTCTGACCCGGCTCAACCCGCCACCATCGCCACCGATCCTGCTGAGAAGGGGCCTTTTGGAAGGAAAGCACCCCTTGGACTGAACCCCGCACCCCGGTGGGTGCCACCATATGTATGGACTATCGGGGGTCCCCGTGAAGTCACGGGCCCCCATGAATGTCAAATTGTTGACCCCCATGCAGGTAATTCTCACCATGCCCCACAGTCTCGGTCCCCCCTAGCCCCCTGCACCCCTGGACCCGGCGTGTCAGGGGGTGAGAAGGGGTGAAAAATAAAATGCCCAAAATGCCCGACATTAGTATGTGTGTATGTATGTCCCAGCATAACTCTGGAATGCCTGGAGGAATTTACACCAAGCTTGGTACACATATGTCTTGTGGCCTGGTGACAAACGCTGCATGGGTACGACCCCCCTAGCGCCCCCAGGGGTGGGGGCGCAAAGGGGGCGCCACATCAAAATGATTGAAAACGGCCGATATAGGTGTCGGGTCCGTAGTTTTTGGGGTTGCCAAGACGAGCGGTGATGCTCCCGAGGCCGTTAGAGTCCGGGTTTGGCCCCTGTCGGCGTGAGGTGAGAGATGGGATGTGAAATGAATTGTCCACAATGACCTATTGGGATAATTTGTTACCCGGGTAACAAAAAGCTAGTTTTTCTATAAAGATAAGCCTTAACACTTCTGTTTTGTGGATTCTGCTTTTATTTGGTCTCAGTCAAGAACATAGTGTTTTTGCTGGTTGAGCAAGCAGGTTTTCTTGAACTCTGCTATTGTGTACTTGGAGGGCTTATGTCACTATAGGCTGACTATAGGAACTAGCAGTCCTAATACTCCAAAGTGAGGGAACAAACATTGGCTTACTTTAAGAAGGTATCTATGACTACTACTCCACCGCAGCAGGCAAAACATGAATTCCCAGCTATAGCAGTGCTGGAAAGTTGGTTACAACTGTGCCCTCAATCAACAACAAAATTGTGTCATATTTTATGTTCACTCCACCACAAATGTCAAGATTTTAAGGGTGATCCGTTTTGTCTTCTCAAACTGCCATGGCTCATACATGCATGGAATCAATCGTGGACATGATATTATCAGCCCAATAATCATTCACCCAAGGCAGCCAAGATGTCATCTCACTGGTGAGACACAGACTTCTATCAATGAAATCATCTCAATGCTTTGGAAAAGTGAATTCCACCTAAAGGGGGCTCCCCCCCAAAGATGAAAACATTGTAGAGTCATGGAGGCTCACTGCCCCAAGAAGGGCAAGTTGTCATGCATGCTGGCACGTGCTCTCCCAATGTGCAGAATAGACATGCTCCTGGGGGTTATAGTCATTTCTTCTCAAAAAGAAAACCATTCAGAATTGGTTTAGGTGGAATGTGTGGGTTTTACATCATCTCCATTGAGTAGTCTCCCATCCTTGCTCATGTTGCAGTCCCAGAAGATGTAGTGTGGGATGTGAGGCAGAGACATGCTTGACCTACCTGTACTGGGTGTGAATGACCTACCTCTACTGGGTGTGGTAGGTTACAATTGATTACTTCTTAGCATTCCCAAGAGTTTCCTTCCCTGGATCTCAATGGGAAAGTTGTTTTGGGAAATGAATTTTGTTTGATGCGGAGAGAACATTCCAGTTTGGAAGGAGAGATTGGTACCTTTGGGGAAACCCAACTTCTTTGGTTGAAGAACAGCACTCATGGAAATGTTGGTGGGGGGGGGGAGCTTGAAAAAAGCCCTACTTTTGAAATTTGGGGTAGGGGATCACAACTCAGTATATCCTGCCCTGAGAATGGCAAATTCTCAAGGGGAAACTCCTGGCCCTTTCTGAGGGGGCAAGTGCTGCTGGGAACACTGCAGACCCAGAATGTTGCCAAAGGATAATTGGCAACTCAGGAGGAGAAACTGGTGTGGCTTGTGCCTCAAAGAAAGCCCTGGTTTTGCACACAAAACCAATTTACCCCATGTGCAATTGCCTTTTTTCAGGAAAAAACAACAACAACAGAAAGAAAAAAAAGGTTGACCACCCCTGGCATATATGCCAAATCCAGATTTGATGGAGCAGTAGAAGGGGACTTGAGGTAAGCAAAAAGCACAGCAGTTTGCAGAAGCCCTATCAGAGCAGGTTATTTTGGAATCTGGGCAAGTTTTGGGGAGGATTCCGGATAGATCAGGACAGAGAGTGGGCCAGGCAGGGGACAAATTAGGGGAAGAAGGGGGAGGATTTTAGGGGCAGACGTGCACACTGAGTTCCTATCCCTCTTGCCTTGTTGTGAAATTCTCCTTGAATCTCCTCCAGCTTACACCAGCTGAAGAGATCTATTAGAGGGCAGGTGCTCAATGGGAATACAGTATGAGTTTAAAAAAAATTCCATCCCAATAGCATGCAGGACAAGAGCAGGCCCATAGTATCAACGCATACAAAACAATAGGAAATGTCTCCAATATGAACTTCTCATACCAAACAGTTTGGACAAGGCAGCTTTGATCTCTTTGTTTCTCATACTGTAGATCACTGGATTCAGCATGGGTGGGATCATGGCATAGATCATGGAAAAGACCAAATCTAAATTGGATGGAGCATCAGAGGGGGGTCTGAGGTAGGCAATGCTTACACTGATCACTAATGTGGAGCAGACAATGAGATGGGGGAGGCAAGTGGAGAAGGCTTTTTTCCTTCCTTCCACAGTGGGCATTCTGAAGACTGCAGTGAAGATGAGCACATAGCTTACAATGATAAAAAGAAAACCAGTGAAAACAAGGGCAGTGTGTACTGCGAGCACTGCCATTTCAATAAGGTTGAAACCAGAACAGGTCAGCTTAACTAACTGGGGGATTTCGCAGAAGAATTGATGGACGACATTAGAACAGAAAGGGATTGCAAAAGTGCTCAAGATCTGTAAAATGGCAAAGAGAAGCCCAATCATCCACACAGTCGCCACCATATCCATGCAGGTTTTCCTGTTCATCACCATCTCATATTGTAAAGGATTGCAAATTGCCACGTAGCGATCGTACGCCATGACAACAAGCAGCGTGAAATCAAACGATACAAAGGCGTAAAACAGGAGCGCTTGAGCCACACATCCAGAATAAGAAATGCGTCTCACATTCTGGATCGAATTGGCCATGGATTTGGGGAAAATGACACTAACAGACCCAATGTCAAAAATGGCCAAGTTCATCAGAAAGAAGTACATGGGGGTGTGCAGGTGGTGGTCAAAGGCCACTGCAGTGATGATGAGAAGATTCCATGTGACGGTTGTGAGATACGTTACCAGGACCACAATGAAGTGCAGAATCTGCAGTTCCCGTATTTCGGAAAAGTTCAAGAGCAGAAAGTCTGTCACAGAAGAACTGTTGGTGATAGTGTGTTCCTTTCTCAGATGCATGCTATCTACAGGAGAAAACAGATGGCTATCTGTTAATATAATAGCACAGTATCAGTGGCGTTCCTACAGGGGGGGAAACTTGCAGGAGAATGAGCTCCTGTGTAAGGTGGTATCTTCAGAGCCATTCACTCTGAATGGTCCTTGAAAGCCATTCACAGCTCAAAGGGCAAAGCCTCCAAGCCAGCTCTCCAAGCTGCAAATGGCTCCAGAGGCAAGAGGAAAGGGCAGCATTATAATTAAGTTCAGGCTACTGCAAAAACTTAGCATTTACCCCCATAGTAATGCTACTGCACAGTATTGAGGTTGGTGAAGCTGTAGTGATTGAAATTTGGAAATTAAACTGAATGGTACTAATGTTTATTACTACTTGGATGACACCAAGCTTGTTATCCTTGACCAGATTGTTGGGCACATCAACAGTGATGCAAACTCCACAGCATCCTGTGGTCAGGATAAGGAACATGGTGCAAAAGAGAGGTGTGTCAATGATTTTCCTACTTATGTACTCCATCACACCATGGGCCCCTGCTGGATCCGTGCCCCCTTTTTTTGGCTGGTACAATTCCAAGTGGAACCAAGGAGGTATAGCGAGACTAGGATAGGGCACAGAATATTGGCAGTGCCGTTGCCACTGATAAATGTAATTACAGTTTCATCACAGCACAGACAGAATTGGACTTCCACTGATGGAATGCTCATTCCGTAAGCAGAAGGCGCCCGTACGATTGGGCTGTTAATCTGATTATTATGGTTTTCTCAATGTGGTTGGATTTTGAAACACCTACACTACTCTTGCAAGTACAGTGTTATCTGTTGGGTGGAGAGGGATGGAAAGTGTTTTCAAAACGTTGGAGAAAAATAAATAGGAAAGGGACTCATACTCATCAATAACGTTAAAACATCTCCTCTCCCACCATGGAATGTCCATAGATTGTGAAGTCCAACTGAAATAACAGATCTCAATTCTTTCATATTGAGATTATGGCTGCTTGGCTTCCATGGGCACCACAAAGATGGTGCAGGCTTTTCCACCAGCAACCTTATCGTCTGCATAGTCTCAAAATGCTTTATGGCAAATTTGCATCAGCATCCTATACAGACTGTGCTGTACAAATAATTATTTCCAGAAACACAGATTTATTTGGATACCATGTCAAATATGAACAGCCCTTGAGAGAACCTGATTTGTGGTGAGGACAATCCACGCCAATAACAAATACAGCCTCTAAACGGTGATCCTGTAGGAACTAAGCAGTAGAAGGATCTGGTGATGGTTTAAAAGCCAGCTGATTGCATCAACCACCAACTGAACTGGGGTTTACAATATGCCAACAAATATTACAGGCAGCCTAGATAAATGGGGAAAACAACTGCAGTAATAGGAGCACACTTCCATGGAAGAATATAAGACTTACTCATTTTTTTCCCACTGGAGTATTCTGATCCAAATGCAGTTTCTCCTCTGACCATGTCCTTGTGCTTCATTTAGGTTACATATCTTACAATGTTGTAACAGTGCTGTTTTCTAGACTAAGCTAATGACATCTATAACAATCAAACAACATTTTGTACCTGTACCCAAATGAGTAAATACATTTTTGCAGTGCTTTTTTTTTAAAAAAAAAAAAAAAAAAAAAAAAAAAAGGTGCAGGAACTTACCACTTGTTAATCTTTTATGTATTTATTTATAAACCATTTTTTATTGGAGAAATAAGTAATAAGATACAACTAGACACTAAAAAAAGATTTTCTATTCACCAATCATTTTTAAAATAAATATTTTATCATAAATAAATATCATGCGACTCCCGTCTGTCCGTCCCCCAACTCACAGCCAGATCTCATAAGTGGCTCCTTCCAACTTCACACACTGGTTAGAAAAAGCCAAGGAGGGAGCAGGAAGTGAAATTGCAGCTTTTAACCCTTAAAGTGCATCTTGCAAGGAAACAGAGACTGGCGCTCTTTGGAGGAGAAAAATCACACACACAAACACAAACACCCCCCAACTTTGCAGCCGGACAGGAGGTGCCTCCACTCACCTCCTTTGTAGCCCCCCCCCTTCAATCCCAAACTGCAGCTTCTGATGCCTCCTGCACGGCTCAGTTCCTTCCTATGCTCAGCCCAATCCTATGCCTGTATACACAGAAGTAAGCCCTATTATAGTCAATGGAGCTTACTCCCATGAAAATGTCTATAGGATTGCCACCTCAGTGTCTGCAGGCATCGACCAGCGCACATGCACACACTCTCCTACATGCACAGAGACCAGCAGCAGCAGTTCTGGCAGAAAGTGAGGAAGACCTCAAGAACCTTCTGATGAGGGTTTATGCTGGTGTGACATCTGTCTCGTTCACTGTACAATGTGCTTTTATGTATGACGTGTCATACCTCTTGCAAGAATCAGTACATTGTTTGCAGGAGATGGAGTTTGATTTGAACAGAATATGCTAAAAATAAAGACACCATTGACAAGAAAATATTAATAATCTATGGCTAAAAAGTTGCAGGAAAACCAAGTTGCAGAAAGATTTCAACTCTCTCTCTCTCTCTCTCTCTCTCTCTCTCTCTCTCTCTCTCTCTC
>JAJKFI010015960.1:0-22732 GCA_029204185.1 Lerista edwardsae
TTAGGATTGCGCTCTCACAATACTTATCTAGTCAAATGAAAAAAAAAGAAGCCTACAATATTTGTTTGTAAGTAAAGTATTTGTCTATAAATATCTGCTGTTACTTGATAAATACAACACTAAACTACTCAGAATAAGGGGGAATATTGAGCTTTACATCCTTTTAATATTTTGTTTTTGGTACTGTTAGAACACAGAAAGTCCATTTCTGCTCTCTCACTGCTAATTTCCACGATACTGGCAAACGATTCAGAAATACATAGGTATTGGGAAATTTCAGTTAGAAATGTCTCCAGGTTTTCATTTCTAATTGCTGGGCATAATTATTCTTACTTGCTTCCTAATTTTATTCCCATAATGGTCCAACTCCATCTGTTTTCCTTTTCCTATGATTTGGCTGCATCACTGAAAAAGCAAATATACCTCTATTGTCCAAAGAATAATCTTATCTATTGACTTACCTCTCCTCCTTTCTTCAGTTGGCATGTTCATGGAAATAAGAAAATGGGAAAGTGTCAGAAATATTTATCCATTTTTGGTGCTATGCTAATGGTTTCACAGACCTGCTCCCCAGGGCTTTACACCAAGCAGAAACAAAGAGTGACTGATGCAAATTGAACCTTGTCTCTACATTATGCAGATGTGTCTCTCATTTGTTCCTTTGTGCTAAGAGGGAATGACTTGTGGGAAGGATGGGAGGGAGGGAAAATCTCAGTGGGACTGTGGAATATAATGTAGAATGTCTTGCATTCTAAATCCATGACATTTAGAGCAGTGGTTCCCAAACTGTGGGTCGCAAAGCACCTAGAGCAGCAATATTGAAAACATGAGAAGCCGGGACACTGGAAAGGGTTGTTTCCACTGTGTGGGAATGAACGTTGGCTGAAGTCTGGGTTTCGTTTTGGATTCAGAGACTCGGGCCACAATCCTGTTCCCCCATTGGGCCAACACAGGTGATTTGCGTTGGCCCAGGGCTGTCGCAAAAATGCCATAAGGCACATCTGCAACAGCACAAGAAGCACTGGGTTGACTGAGGCCTGCCTGTTCCAAGGCAGGTTAGGATTGGGCTGTCAGGTTCACATAGGCCCAAGACAAAGCAATGACAGAGCCATCGGCCCAATAGTCAAACAGCAAAGTGACACACATATGATTTTTTTTTTGTTCTCCTGGCAAAATACAAAGATAACACAGGGCTATCAGTGTGTGATTAATACCTTTCCTAGAATTATCACTGTATGGTTTTTGTTGTTGTTGTTGTTTTTGGACCACTAGATTTCAACACATCAGGTCAATAACAAAATAATCGCGGACAAAATAGACCAGTGGTTCCCAAACTGGGGGTCGGGACCCAATTGTTGGCGGGTTGCAAAACTGTCAGTCTGATGGCTCAGAAGGCAGATGTGTTGAACCCTATGGAAACAGAAATGGAGCAGCACATGCACATTTACTCGCATTCCCCTTGGACTTTGAAGGGCAGGTCCAAGGGGAATACTACACCACCAAAATGGTTCTGATCTGATGAATGCAGCCCCCAACAAACTCTCAAGAAAGAACCCTGTCGTGAACAGCAGGGAACCAGGCCCGGCTCAGCTCCATTTTGAGGCGAGTGCCTGTCTTCCCCTGCCCCCTCCCTGGACCCTGGTGGTGAGAAACTTTTCCCCTGGAGGCTCTTTTGTCTGGCTCAACTGGCCGGGAGCGAGATAGGGGGCCTGTAATAGGAAAACTCCCAAGGACATCTTCTCCACACCAGGAGCTGTTTTTGTCTTTGGCTGGGAAGGGGGGGAGAGAACAAAGAGACAGGTTTTGGAGTGGAGAGGGAGAGACCATCTTGGCTGCTCCAGACACCTGTTACTGCTCTGCTAGGTGAGCGACAGGACATAGTGAGATGTAAGAGATAGCTTTCCTTATTTTGCATTAAGCTTCACGTAGCAATGCCATGCTTTGAAAGGCTTTCTTTAGCCTCTATGCTGTAACCTGTAGTTTTAAAAAAATTATATTTTCCTCCATGGCGTGCCTTGTGTGCTGGGAATGGGGGTTAGCTGAATCCAGTCTTGACACTGGGCTTCACTACTGGGACTGGTTGGGCTAAGGTAATGCCTCCGGGGCCACTGGAGGTTGCTTGTGGCCAGGAGGGGACATCATCATCCCACGATCCCTGGGGGCAGTCTGGAGACACAAGGCTCCCAAGTATCATGATAAAGCCCCCCCCCCAAGCTGATAAAAAGAGAGGCTTGCATGCTGGTAAAGTAAGATATTTGTTTTTTAGTCTCTTAAAAAGTTTCAAATGTGGGTTCTGGAGCTATAAAGTTTGGAACCCACTGAAATATACATCATAAATATGTCCTAAATGCTTATTCTATTGGGGCTTGTGTTGCCATGGTCAAAGTGCTCTGTATTTGGCCTAGTTGCTTGTCCTAAGAAACGCCATCTTTTGCCTGTTCTAAATGACTCAATGGCATATGTGCCTTACCATGCCTCACAAAGTGTTTCTCCCTTCATCCATCTCTTATCTACAACAAAGACCTTCTGTTCTGTTGAGTAGGCTAAAGATGTAAACAGGCATCTTTCAAGGGTAGCCCTGTATCTGCCAGGACACATTCTCTGGGGAAAAGATTCAGTAGCAACAACGAGGTGAGGGGTGATGATGTCAGGTATTGAAACAGTTGAGAGCTTCTGGTCAAGCTGGCTGCTAACACAGGCCTGAACCAAAGTTTGTTCCCTCATGGCAAACAGGCCTCATGGCTGAGGAATTGGCAAAGTCATCCACTCGTGACTACTAAGTGCTAACACCTGGTAGATTGGAGACGTGTACAAAGGGGCAGTACTCTGCCACCACACCCTCAGCAACAGAGCAGTCATAGGCTGCTGATTTGTATAAATCTAGCCAGGAACCATACCACTTGTGCTCTGTAAGAGACCAGGTGCTGCGGAGCACTCTGCTGGATTGTTTAACCTTTTTGCATCACTGACTATGTTAAGTCTGCTGTTTATGATTTTGCATCTTAAAGTTCCCTGCGAGGAATCTTTTGCCTGCTGTTCTTTTCTGTAAATGCTTCAAGTTGTTCTGCTCAATACAAACTCTTCTATCTGTGAACCTCTGTGTCTTCGGCCTCATTCCCAACCTCCTCCACATTCCTGAGGTGGGAGTCAGCTATCGTTCAGTGTCAGGCCGAACTGTCGGCTTGCTGCAAAGTGCTGTTTTTCCTTGTAGCTGGCATTGTGGAAAGCTCCACTCTGCTATTTTTCTCAATAGATGAGTGAGAGAAAGTCAATAGAATAGAGAAGTCCATGTGCCAGCAGAATGCATGTTCTGCTAATGTACCATTTAGTCAAGGTTGGGCCACTGAGGTTGCTCAGGTTTCAATATAGATCCTTTTTGAACTGGCTGTGTGATTAAAGAAACAGGGAGTTTAACATGCCTTTTGATAGAATAGACGCATTATAAACTATAAAAGAGATAAATTTTAGACTTCTTCTTTTTGTTGCTGCTTGAAAAGAATGTTTCCTACATTTAGAAATATCTAGGTTTATTTTTCAACATGAGCAAAAAAAGAAAAAAAGAAAGTGATTTTCCTGCATGCTCCTTTTGGATGCATCCATCTTGGACGGCCATTTTTCTTTATTGATAATTGTCATACAAATGTATATGTGCTGAAATAACCATGAAAGTTCCTACTTTTGAAATCGCTGCATATCAGGAATAAGGCTAGGCATGTACCACTTCCAATTATTCTCCAGTAATAATTTGCAGGAGAAGCATGGCATATTTTTTTTCTGTTGGCCTATCTATTGGCCCGCCTCTTCCAGCGCAGTTTAGGATTGCACCCTAAGTGGCTCCTGTTGGAGATTTCTCAACAGTGTTATTTATTATCAGTAAACTACTGAATTACATGAGGAAAAAAATCATAATTAATTTCTCCCTCAGGGTTCCTGCTGTTGGGCAATGCTGAGCTCCAGAGAGCCATTATCAAAACAAACAACAATAAAAGATGTATAAATCCACTCCTTCTTCACCATGAGGAACATCTCAATGGAAGAAAGAGGATCACGCTTCTGATATGATTGTTCAATGATGAATGAGAAGTAAGTGATGTGACAATATTTATTGTGCTTCTTTGCCATTGTAAACTATGAGTTTCGAGAATTAGAAGTGAGAAGACTCTGGTATGTGGAGGAGAAAGCAACTGGCGGAATTACCTTGAGACACACACAAACCCATGTTTGTGGGTTATAAGAGAAGTCTAATCATTTATGACACGAGAATGTTCTGGAATGAATACATTAAATGAAAACCTTCACAAACAGACGTTAAATTCTCTCTGGAATGTTCCTTCTTTTCTTTTCTTTTCTTTTCTTTTCTTTTCTTTTCATCCGTTATTGTATCTTCAGCCATGCCGAACGAAACTGAGAGCCCAAGTCAATACATGTCTACTCAGATATAAGTCCCATTACAGTAAATGGGGCTTGCTCCCAGGTAAGTGTGGATAGGATTGCAGCCTTAGAATAAAACCCTTTGTTTGTGGATGTATGCACCAAATAGGATTCAATTGTTTTGTGAACATCTAATCATTTATATTTCCTTTGTACTATAGTCTGAAATGGTTTCACTTGGGTACATACGTTTAGCATACATGTTTTGGATAAAATTCACATGAAGTATGGCAAGTTCTTCCTTATTATATTTGTTTCTGAATCTCATTTCTTTCCTGGTATTACATCCCTTTTCCTCTCCACAGATTACCGCCAAGTTAGCAAATGATAAACCAAACAATGTTGACCAGGTTCTTTCTTCTGGAGTTTTCGGACATTCGAGAATTGCAGATTTTACACTTTCTGGCATTTCTTTCTATTTATCTGGCCGTTCTGATGGGGAACCTGCTCATCATCTTGGCTGTTACCCAGAACCACCACCTTCACAGCCCCATGTATTTCTTCCTGCTCAATCTTTCATTTATAGATACGTGTTTCATTTCAACCACTGTTCCAAATTCAATGGTGAGCTCCTTAATGGACAGCAGATGGATTTCATTTTCCGGATGCGTCACCCAGGTGTTCTTGGTGATCACCTTTGTAGGTGCGGAGCTGTTCTTTCTCACCGCCATGGCTTATGACCGCTATGTCGCAATCTGCCATCTGCTACAGTACACGGTGATCATGAACTGGAATGCCTGCCTTCAACTGGCGGCTGCTTCATGGGTCGGCGGTTCATTCAATGGAGTGGTCCAAACAGCAAACACTTTTCGGTTATCTTTCTGCAGGTCTCATATACAACAATTCTTCTGCGACATCCCTCAGTTATTGATCATCTCTTGCATGGACACGGCAGCCAACGAATGGCTCATCATTGCTGGAGCATTTACTGTGGGTTCATTTTGCTTTTTGTTTATATTGGTTTCGTACAGTTACATCTTCTCCGCTGTCTTCAAGATTCAATCAGCTTAAGGCAGGCAAAAAGCCTTCTCCACCTGCATCCCGCACTTGACTGACTTTTGTTTGTTTTTTAGCACTGCTGCTTTTTCTTACATGAGACCAAAGTCCTTGTCATCTCCATCTGTGGACTTGTTGGCTGCGGTTTTGTATGCTGTATTACCACCCCTGATGAATCCCATCATCTATAGCCTGAGAAGCAAAGAGATCCAAGTGGCAATTTGGAAAATGTCCAAGAAGAGGTTTGGATTTCATGTCATGATTTTATAGGCTTTTTTTTTTCTCTGAAGTTCAAGTTCTGAAACCCTAAGATTCTTCTATGGGTAGCTCAGCTGTACCATGGTGAATAAAGATAAGATCGTGGTGATGTACTATTTCCTAAGCAAAATTTCCATGTACAATGCCCTTGGCTAGGTATAAATTTCATGGTTCAAATCTGCCTTCCAGCATAAATTAAAAAAACAAACTGGCATAAGCTTTTTATGTTGCAGCTGTTTTACATTTTAATCTGCTCTTATATCATTGTTTCATTTGAAATGGTTTTAAATGGTTTTATTTTAATGTCTTTTATTCAGATGTTTGGTTATGATCTTTGATGTTTGGTTATGATCTATGATTCAGATCTTTGGTTATGTTTTATTGCTATGTTGTACACCACTTCGAGCACCAGGAAATGGAATATACAAATCTTTTAAATAAGTAAATAAAGTAGGGCAGTGCCTATCAGTTTCCAATTGTAGCGCAATAATAAGCATCTTGACCTTCCTCACAAAGCTGGTGTAAGAAACACATGCAAATCTTTCGTGAATCATGACTTGGACTGCTCTAGAAGCCTGAAGATTATAACATTGTGTGACTGAGATAGACTAAGAGAACAATTGTAGGCACAGTTTGGTAACTGCTGGGCTAGAAGGAATGACACATAGTATAGGGCATAATCCTAACCTGGAGTTAGGCCAGCACAATTAGGCCAGCAAAGTTTGGCTGGCACAAGGGCCACTGTAAAGTGCGTTTGGACCACTCTCAGAGTCAATGAGGATGGGGCATATCTGTGTGCTGGCCTCTCTGATTCTGAGAGTGGTCCAAATATACAAACAAATTTGCTTGTGCCAGCCAAATTTGCTGGCCTACCTCCAGGTTAGGATTGCCCCCTCAGTATTAATTTATATGCAAGCATTATTTTTTTGCATTTGGGCTTCAGAAATTCACACCAGTACTGTTTCTCTCTCATCTCTGATCCTCTTCTATGTTTTGTACCTCCTAGCTTTGATCACCTCGGTTGTTCCTCCTTATAGTTCTCAGACACTGTTTTTTCTCACTCATGTCACTGATTACTCATTACTGTTTTTTAATTGTCAATATTGTATTTTAATTGTTGTAAGCCGCCTTGTGTGCCCATGGGGCAGAAAGGCGGGGTATAAATAAATAAATAAATAAATAAATAAATAAATAAATAAATAAAAGTAATAATAATAATAATAATAAAGATGAAAAACTCATTTAAATGGGTTGGCTTCAAGTCAATCTGATGGTTGTAAAGCTGGAATGGGTCAGTGCTTTGATAACATGACTATATACCTCTCAAAGATTAAATTAAGTGTTTGCAAGTTGATGACCAAGTTGTACCAGCATGTCCTGACTTTGGCATTTGCTGTGAATGAAATCAATGACAATGCACAGATTTTGCCCAATAGTACACTTCAGTGCCACATGTACGATAGTGACCTATTGTATCACACTGGACCTGTTCTTCAAATGAAATAGGTTGGTTCCCAATCACAAATGTTACAAACCAAAAAATGTAATAGCTGTCATTGGTAGCCTTGGCTCTGAAATCACCTTCCACATGTCCAACCTATTAGGTGTCTACAAGATTCCACAGGTAGGAGATTGACATGATACATCACAGGGGGCGTCCATTAAAATTTAGTATTGGGAGAGTTAGAACTAAGTATTTCTTTAGTCAGTGTGTCATTTATCTGTGGAACTCCTTGCCACAGGATGTAGTGTTGAGACCTCACCTAGATGCCTTTAAGAGGAGATTGGACAGATTTATAAAGGTCAATCACAGGTTACAAGTCATACATGTACTGTATGTGACCTGGTTTTTGAAGTAGGCTATCTCAGAATGCCAGATGTAAGGGATGCAACAGGAAGCAGGTGTCCTGTTGTCTTAGGTGTTCTCTGAGGCATCTGGTTGCCCACTGTGACATACAGGAAGTTGGACTAGATGGACCTTTGCTCTGATCCAGCAGAGTCCTTCTTGTGTTATTATGAAGGTCTAGGGATCTTCACAAATCAGACAGAGGGTGTGGCAAGACTAAAATAAAAACAAGATCACCTTTAGTGTTAAAGAATATATTCATACGGTGAGTGTCTTCAGGGGGTCAGTGGGGTAAGTATTGCAGGTAGCCCCTCCCATTTGCTGTCAAAGCCATGCCAGGCAGCAAAGGCAGTGGCTGGAAAAGCACCTGCATGTTGCCATTGCTGCCCAGAATGGCTTCATTGACAAGTGGGAGGGGCCAATTTTATAGCACATTGCAGAGTCTTCAGTACTTACCATGTATTAACCTATCCCTCTGGTTAATATTTATCCAGAAAATAAATATTTTCTCTAAAATATGTAATTATTCCCTTGATATATGCTACCCCAGTGTCTCTCAAACTGTGGGTCGGCATCCATGTACTGATGTCAGGTGGGTCGTTGAAAGCTGGGAGCAGCCATCTTGGAAGCTGCAACCCTTACACTTGCTATATTATTTTTGTGAGTGTTAACAGTTTGAATTTTCAAGTGAGGTTGTTGTTGTTGTTGTTGTTGTTGTTGTTGTTGTTGTTTCAGTGCTTTTACATATTGTTTTGACCTAATCTTGCTTTCTGTCAGAGATGTTTCATGGTTGCCTAATTACTGCGGTCCAAGAATGCCAGTTTGCATTCCGAGAGTGTCATTTGAGTACGTCGCAATTATGGCACTTCTTGCTTGATGATGTCACTTCTGGCCATAACTTCACTTCCGTTGGGTCCGACATGAGTGCCATTCTAAAAAATGGGTGCTGGCGCAAAACATTTGAAAACCACTGTGCTACACTTTTCATAAGATGATCAACGCAGTTTACGCAAACAGCAGTACTCAATATAGCAACAATAAATTACAGAAAAATAATACAAACATACAAGAAGATGAATGTTACGAAGGTATTTCAGGCAGAGAACACTCTCTGCCAACAAGCTCTCAGTGAAGGAGTCAATGCAATCTCTTTGAGGGGGCTTTCCATAGGT
Organism: Lerista edwardsae; assembly: GCA_029204185.1. NCBI lineage: Eukaryota > Metazoa > Chordata > Lepidosauria > Squamata > Scincidae > Lerista > Lerista edwardsae. Next base: position 8,704 of record JAJKFI010015960.1, read on the forward strand.
GGGACACTGACACAGAAACAGTCGTCCGTCCCGTCCCCCCCGGCAAAGCCAGCCTTACAGCCAAATCGTATTCCGGATTGCACTGTTGAAAGCAGAGTGCTATCACAGCACAAGAAGTGGCTGCATTCACTGGACCTCACAGCACTTATTGCAGCTGATAAGGCAGTAGAGGGGGCAAGGAGAAGTGAACTAGGCTGGAAGGAATGAGAAGCTGATGGATCTCGTAGCAATGGCGCACACTGGATCTGATCCCGTGTTTTCACAGCTATACAATACGATACTATCATAGTATCATACTATATCATTCCATTATAGCTACAGTAACGTAGCAGAGTCCTTTGAGGCTAATCCTCTAAGGCACATGAAAAGGAAGCATGGATAAATAAACTCGTTGCTACAGCTTCTGCTATACCACTGCCTATACAGGTCTGTTCATCCATCACACTGCTGCAGTCCATGAAGAACAGCCAGCAAGACAGCCTTCTTTTCAGGGACGCCAAACCGAAATCGAAACACCACCATGTCCAACCATTCGAGAGTGACTGAATTCGTTCTCCATGGATTTTCTGATGTTCAGGAACTGCAAGTATTCCACAGCATCCTTTTTCTAGTCATCTATTTGGTGGCTCTCATGGAAAACCTTCTCATCATCACTGTCATCATTTACAGCCCTCACCTCCATACCCCCATGTACTTCTTTCTGGCCAATCTCTCCTTGCAGGACATTGGCTCGATATCGGTCACTGTCCCTAAGTCAGTGGCAAACGCCTTGATGAACACCCAGGCCATTTCTTACTCTGGATGTGTCAGCCAAGTCTTCTTCCTCGTGTTCTTTATGCTATCCCACTTCTTTCTCCTTGGAGTCATGGCCTATGACCGCTATGTGGCCATCTGCAATCCCCTGCATTATGAGACTGTGATGAACAAGAAAACCTGCATCCGGTTGGCAGCCAGTGCATGGATTGGTGGTCTTCTCTATTCCATGCCGCATACTGGAAATGCACTAACTGTGGAATTCTGCTCCAATGTCATCTATCAGTTCTTCTGTGAAATCCCACAGCTACTCAAAATCTCCTGCACTGACTCATATCTCGCTGAAATTTGGGTTTTGATCATTGGTTCTTGTTTCTGTTTTCTGTATTTTGCTGTGGTTGTCTTTTCTTATGTCCGGATCATTAAAGCGGTTTTAAAAATCCCATCCACCAAGGGGAAGCAGAAAGCTTTCTCAACCTGCTTGCCACATCTTATGGTCATCTCTCTCTTTTTAATAAGTGGCACATTTGCCTACCTAAGGCCAATTTCCAGCTCCCCTTCGGCATTTGATCTTTTCATTTCCATATTGTATTGTATGGTTCCGCCAGTAATGAACCCCCTAATCTATAGCATGCGAAACGCAGAACTCAAAAAGGCACTATGGAAGCTCATCCTCAGCATTTGTCCCCAGCAGAGATCCTGTCAACACTGCTGCATACTGGCTGGCACTAGTTAGGATTAGGCTGTTCTTTCTTCTTCTTCTTTTTAGTGGGAGAGTTAAGCATACAGTACAATGTCTTTTGTCTGTTTCAGTCAGTGGAGCTACATATTGTTTTAGTTGGGTTTCATTGTGACCCTTCTTTTTCAACAGAGCTGAATGGTAATGGCATTAAAAATATGTATATTTAAAAGTTTGAATCAATGTTCTTGAATGCATGTATTGTAAAGGTGAACCTACATGTACATGTAAACCTATAGACAAATGACATTTTCCTTTGAATGAGATGGTTCACAAGTGTACCCTTTGACAGATTTGTCTGATGTTTATTGGAAAAAAAATTCTTTACATCATTCAAGTGTTAAAGGTTTCTTCTCTCTGAATGCCATGCAAGGGAGTAGCAACAAAATAGAGATATGGGATTGTATGGTGGGCTCCCATAAACAACTGATGGGCTAATCTGAATTACAGAAAGCTGGACAAGATAGGCTGCTTGCTTGATCCAGCTTGGCTCTTCTTATCTTTTTAAGCTTTTCATGCCAGAGATGATTTTGAGGGAGCAATCCTAACCTGGAATTAGGCCAGCACAGTTACGCAGCAAAGTTTGGCTGGCATAAGGGGCCATCATTAAGGTGTGTTTGGACCACTCTCGGAGACAGGGAGGATGGAGCACATCTGTGTGCTGGCCTCTTTGACTCCGAGAATGGTGCAAACATACTTTACTGTGCCCCTTGTGCCAGCCAAAGTTTGCTGGCATAACTGTGGCAGATTAACTCCAGGTTAGGATTGTACCCTAAATTTAATTATTCAGCTTAAGTATCATATCTTTGATCAAGTTGCTGAATTGCACTCATATGGCTATTGCTTCCCAGATCTTATGATTGAATATCCTAACACTACTGAACTCCCCATAACCACCACAAGCCACCAACATACAGACTTCTGTAGTCTGTATGTTGGTGACCAGAAAATCAACTACCACTGGCTGTGTAACCCTTTTACATACTTATCAAAAAAAGTTTTTACTTACAATAGGTTACCTTATGGCCTTTTCATGGATCAATACTAGCTGGTAGGGTAGCTGGTACAACCCTGCAAAAAGAAAAGTAGTGAATGGATTGGAAAATGGCAGATGCAATCTGGCATACAGTTTTGCTATAAAATTCTGCCCCTTATAGTCTTCCTACTGCCCCGTCTTCCTCCCTTCCTGTTGTGAACCTTCCCTTGCTGCCTACAAACTGCCCCCCTGCCATCTTACATGGGCAGAATGAGTGTCCAGGTGATTCTGACATGTAAAGAGAGTCTTGGACTGCTTTCAGCACTAGTACTATGGTGTGCAATGGTAGTACAATGTTTCCACCATCATTGGACCCTTTGCAACAGCCCCTCTGCCACCTTACAAGGGCAAGAGGCATGCCCAGGCAATTATAGCATACACACAAATCCAATGCCATCTCCACCAACAGTTCTATCATACACAAGAGCAGCATGAAGCTTCCACCATCATTCGTAACACGAGATTGAAAGATCCACTGTTGCAAAGGTCCTATAGCCCAGCCTACTTGAGCATACATGATGTTCCATAGCATCAAATAGTACATTATCATTACAGCAATACAGCATAGTCCTTTGAGGATAATCCTCTAAAGGCACACACAAAGGAAATGCGGATACATAAACTCATTCCTACAGCTTCTGTGATACACCTGTATGGAGAATGATGATGTTCAGAGGTCTGTTCATCCATCACACTGCTGCAGTCCATAAAGAACAGGAAGTGAGACAACCTCCTTTTCAGAGATACGAAACTGAAATTGAAACATCACCATGTCCAACCATTCAAGATTGACTGAATTTGTCCTCCATGGATTTTCTGATGTTCAAGAACTGCAGGTATTCCACAGCATCCTTTTTCCAGTCATCTATTTGATGGCTCTCATGGAAAACCTTCTCATCATCACTGTCATCACTTACAGCCCACACCTCCATACCCCCATGTACTTCTTCCTGGCCAATCTCTCATTGCAGGACATCGGCTCCATATCGGTCACAGTCCCCAAGTCAGTGGCAAATGCTGTGATGAACACCCAGGCCATTTCTTACTCTGGATGTGTCAGCCAAGTCTTCTTCCTTCTGTTATTCCTGATCTCCCACTTCTACCTCCTTGGAGTCATGTCCTACGACCGCTATGTGGCCATCTGCAATCCCCTGCATTATGAGACTGTGATGAACAAGAAAACCTGCATCTGGTTGGCAGCAGGTGCATGGATGGGTGGTCTTCTCTATTCCATCTTGTATACTGGAAATGCGTTCACAGTGGACTTCTGCTCCAATGTCATCTATCAGTTCTTCTGTGAAATCCCACAGCTACTCAAAATCTCCTGCTCTGGCACAAATCTCACTGTCATTTGGGTTTTGATGGTTGGTGCTTGTTTGGCTTTTATGTATTTTGCTGTAGTTGTCTTTTCTTATGTTCAGATCCTCAAAGCTGTTTTTAAAATCCCATCCACAACGGGGAAGCAGAAAGCCTTCTCAACTTGCTTGCCACATCTGATTGTTATCTCCCTCTTTTTGGTTAGTGGCTCTTTTGCCTACTTCAAGCCAATTTCCAGCTCCCCTTCGGCATTTGATCTTTTCATTTCCATGTTGTATTGTATGGTCCCACCAGTAATGAACCCCTTCATCTACAGCATGCGAAACACGGAACTCAAAACGGCCCTATGGAAGCTCATTCTCAGTATTTGTCCCCAGTTCCTCCCAAAAAATCAGTCGGGAATGAATCTGTTTTAGGAAACTGTTCTCTATCAACCCAGGCATTTTTTATTTACAGACTTGGATAAGCTCAAACTAACCATTTTTACAGCCTGATCCCAACCAGGCTTTTATATGGCCATATTTCCCACTGCTGGGCACATTTGAACTGCTACCGCTATCTCCATTGTACCTCTGCTGGGCAGAATGGGATGGGGCTTGGTGGAAAGAAGTGAGAATAGGGGCATCTAAGGGATCAGGCAAGGCTGGAACAGGGTAGTTGTGAGTAGCAAGTGCTCTATCCATCTCCTCCAGTCTCACCCTCTGGACACACCCTCGGCTCTACTGGCCCATGGTGAGGAGGAGTAAAGTAAGTGAAACATTATTTTACTTATCTCTATGCCCCGACATGGTCTCTGCCTCCTTGCAGGATGCATCAGATCCCATGCTGGCACCACTGCACCCTGAAGCATACATTAGTTAGGAGTGTGCTGTTAAGATCAGGACATTCTTTTGCCCATTACAATCAGGGGACTAAGCATTATTTTCCCTGGGGTAAGATTCGACCAGTCAGTTTGTTTGAATGCAATGCATCTGAATGATTAGGATGTAAAAGTTAACTAAACCTACATGTAAACATATAGAGAAATTACATTTTCATTTGTGTGGGATGACTTGTATGTCTGCATACTTTGACTGCCCTGCTTGTTTTTCTTTTTCTTTACATCATCCAGATTTTAGCCTATCTCTGAATGACACATGCAAGAGAGTGGCAACAGGATACATGTTGTCTTGTGTGCTCCCAGAGGCATCGAGTGGGTGGGATGGCAGAAGAAGAAGAAGTGAATGATACTGGAAGATGATTTTACGTTTGCCTGGCTTATGCCTTGGGAATGATAGAATTGCAATGTTTTAAATAAGTCAAAGCACAGAAGTTTTGTATTGAATGGGACCTCAGAAATAATCAGGTTAGATATCATGCCTCTGCATCAAGGAATGTGTAATGAGTGGAGCGCAGGTGGGGTAGCATCCTGTTGATAAGTGATGGAGAGGAGATGAATCAAATCATACTGTCCTGGGACATTCAATGACATTATGATCAAGGGAAGCATAAGCCGATTATAGGCATCTAGCTAAGGCATCTTCCCAAGGCTAGCACTGGAAAGGGCTCACCACCCTACCTGCAACTAGTTCCTTGCGCACCAGCTCTACCATTTTAGAAAACAAGCAAAGATTAGAAACATTAAAAAAGCTGCTGCCCTATACAATGTATAGGATTGTAGCACAAAAGGGGAGCTGCAGCCAATGGCCCAGCAGGTCAAGGGAGATAATGTTGGAGAACCACTTCCCTAACCCATAGAGAATTTATAGAGAACAATTGTAATGCCCTAGCACACTTATAGTGGCGTAATGGCATTTAGGATTGGATGAATAATACAGAATCTAGATAACCTTGGATCTGTTTCATGAGGCCAAAGAAACTCACAGCCCAATCCTAAGCATGTCTACTCAGAAGTAAGTCCTCTTGTGTTCAATAGTGCTTACTCCCAGGTAAAGGAGAAATTGGCATAACTCTGCAGAAAGGAGAGGGGTGGTTGGTTGGTTTGGAAAATGGGGAATAGGATCTGTCATATGCTTTTGCTGATGAGTTCCACTCCGCACATTCCACTCTGTCTCCTGTCTTCCACCTCCTTGCGTGAACTTCCCCTTTATGCCTGCAAACTCCCACCTTACCTGGGCAGAAGGAATGCCCAGGTAATCCTGGCATGCACACAAAGCATCTCGCCATCCCCATCAGCAGCTCTATCGTGCACAAGAGCAGCACGGGGGGTGGGTCCCTTTGGGAGGGACAAAGCGCTAAGTGTTGCATTGATGGCTTGGAAAGCAAAGCTTCCAAGCCAGCTCTTCGAACCATTAATTACTCTTGGAGGCAAAGAGAAAGGAACGTGTTACAAAGAAGCTCAGACTCCTGCAACACTTAGCATTTTGCCTCTTCTGCTAGGAGGAATGTCACTGCAGCAGCATCAGGTTTTGCCGGCGTTTGCCCCTTTGCACCAGGAAACTGCAAGGCAAACTGTTGCAAAGGCCCATAGCACTGGATACATAGTTTTTGCACAGAGGAGCCCAGGCTAATTGAACATACGTTATGTTCCATAGCATCATGCATTACATTATAGCTACAGCAATATAGCAGAGTCCTTTGAGGATAAACCTCTAAAGGCACATCCAAAAGAAACACAGCTACATAAACTCATTGCTACAGCTTCTGCGATACCACTGCCTATGCAGAGAATGATGATGCTCAGAGAAGGTCAGTTCATCCATCACACTGCTGCAGTCCATGAAGAACAGCCAGTGAGACAACCACCTTTACAGAGACACCAAACCAAAATCGAAACACCACCATGTCCAACCATTCAAGAGTGACTGAATTTGTCCTCCATGGATTCTCCGATATTCAGGAACTGCAGGTATTCCACAGCATCCTTTTTCTAGTCATCTATCTGGTGGCTCTCCTGGAAAACCTTCTCATCATCACTGTCATCAATTACAGCCCTCACCTCCATAGCCCCATGTACTTCTTCCTGGCCAATCTCTCATTCCAGGACATCGGCTCCATATCGGTCACTGTCCCTAAGTCAGTGGCAAATGCCTTGATGAACACCCAGGCCATTTCTTACTCTGGATGTGTCAGCCAAGTCTTCTTCCTTGTGTTCTTCATGATCTCCCACTTCTACCTCCTTGGAGTCATGTCCTACGACCGCTTTGTGGCCATCTGCAATCCCCTGCATTATGAGACTGTGATGAACAAGAAAACCTGCATCCGGTTGGCAATCAGTTCATGGATGGGTGGTCTTCTCTATTCCATCTTGTATACTGGAAATGCGTTCACAGTGGACTTCTGCTCCAACGTCATCTATCAGTTCTTCTGTGAAATCCCACAGCTACTCAAAATCTCCTGCTCTGGCACAAATCTCACTGTCATTTGGCTAATCACCTGTGGTTCTTCTTTGTGCTTTGTATACTTTGCTGTGGTTATCTTTTCTTACGTTCGGATCATCAAAGCAGTTTTAAGAATACCATCCACAGCGGGGAAGCAGAAAGCCTTCTCAACTTGCTTGCCACATCTGATTGTCATCTCCCTCTTTTTGGTTAGTGGCACTTTTACCTACCTACACCCGCCTTCCAGCTCCCCTTCGGCATTTGATCTTTTTGTTTCCATATTGTATTGCATGGTCCCACCTGTAATGAACCCCCTCATCTACAGCATGAGGAACACGGAACTCAAAATGGCACTATGGAAGCTCCTTCTCAGCTTATGTCCCCACTACTTCCAAATAAATCGGTCTGGAATGAATCAATATTAGGAAACAGCCCTACTACTCTAGATACTTTTTTTTTTCTTTTAGGGCACAATCCTGACCAAATTGCCAGCACTTGGCAATACAGCTCTAGGGTAAGAGAACATTCCCTTAGCTTCCATGACTACTACTACTGTACAGTGCAGAATGCAGCACATACCCCATTGGCACAGCTATGTCACAGGCGGTTGGGCCGCATTACACAGGAGCCCAAGCTCCTGCAAAACCTACTGTTTTGCCCCCTCTATAGGAATGCCACTGGTGGGCTCTACCAGCCCAGCTGCCAATGTGCAAATTTGCAGCTGGGAAACAAGAAGTTAAAGGACCTGCAGGCAGGGACTGAGATTGAGGGTCCCAATCCGAGACATCCTCAGCTGGAAATGAGGCCCAGCCCTATTCAGGTAGTGGCACAGGTTGCTGACTGTGATAGACCTGGAGAAGATGGTGGCCAGGAAAGGAAAGTTGGTTAGGATTGTGCCCTTACAATCTTAGGCAAGCTCCTTTACAGCTTGTAACTGAGCATTTGTAACTGAGCATTTATGGCCATAGGATTCACTGCTGGCCATACTCGGATCCACTGTACCTCTGGTGGGCAGAACAGTGTGGGGCTGGATGAAAGGATGTGCAGATTAGGGGCCTCTAAGGGCCAGGCAGGGCAGGGCAGGCAGAGGATGTGTATCAACAGCAACAATGCCATCAGTATCTTCCGATCCTGCCCTGCCTTGACATGGTGCTCTATGGACCATGGTGCAAATGTGGATGGTAAGCGAAGTTTTAGTTTACTTTTTTTTTCCACCCTGACATGGTGCATTCATGCCTGCAGGATGCAGCAGAGCCCATGCTGGCATGACTATGTCCTGCGAACAGGTGCTAGTTAGGACTGGGTTGTTAGAAGACAAGAAGAACACTTTTGTTAGCATATTGAAATCAGTAAATGTGAGCCTTCTGTTTTTAACTGCGTTGAATGGAAAATGACATGAAAATTATATAGCTACATGTTTTTTTTCCACTTTAAAGTGACTGAATGCAATGCACGTGAATGAATGTAATGTAAATCTATATGGCCGTATAGTAAAGAAAGCTATTGAGAAACTACATGTTATTTGAATGTGATGACTTTCATGTTATTTTCTTGAGCCATCATATTTTCTTGTTGTTTTTCAGTCGCTAAGTCCCTTAGCGACCCCTTGGACCACAGCACGCCAGGGCTCCCTGTCCTCCACTAGCTTCCTGAGTTCGCCCAATTTCAGGTTCATCGCTTCGGTGACACTCTCTAACCATCTCATCCTCTGCCGCCCCCTTCTCCTATTGCCTTTAATCTTTCCCAGCATGAGGGTCTTTTCTAAAGAGTCCTCTCTTCTCATCAGGTGGCCAAAAGTATTGGAGCTTCAGCTTCAGGATTTGTCCTTCTAGGGAGCAATCAGGCTTGACTTCCTGGAGGATTCACCAATTGGATCTCCTTGCCGTCCAGGGGACTCTCAAGAGTCTTCTCCACACCATAATTCAAAAGCATCTATTCTTTGGTGCTCTGCCTTTCTTATGGTCCAGCTCTCACAGCCATACATTGCTACTGGGAAAACCATAGCTTTGACTATACGAACCTTTGTTGGCAGGGTGATGTCTCGGCTTTTTATTAAGTTGCCTAGGTTCGCCATAGCTTTCCTCCCAAGAAGTAAATGTCTTTGAATTTCATGGCTTCAGTCACCATCTGCGGTGATCTTGGAGCCCAGGAAAATAAACACTGTCACTGCTTCCATTTCTTCCCCTTCTATTTGCCAGGGAGTGGTGGCCATGATCTTAGTTTTTTAATGTTGAGCTTCAAGCCAATTTTTGCACTTTCCCCTTTCACCCTCATCAGAAGGTTCTTGAGGTCTTCCTCACTTTCTGCCATTAAAGTGGTATCGCCTGCATATCTGAGGTTGTTGATTTTTCTCCCAGCAATCTTGATTCCAGTTGGTGAATCATCCAGCCTAGCCTTCCTCATCATGTACTCTGCATATAAGTTAAATAAGCAGGGTGACAGTATACAGCCTTGTCGTACTCCTTTCCCAATTTGAAACCAATCAGTTGATCCATGTCCAGTTCTAACTGTTGCTTCCTGGCCTGCATACAGGTTTCTCAGAAGACAGATAAAGTGGTCTGGTACTCCCATCTCTTCAAGTACTTGCCACAGTTTGTTGTGATCCACACGATCAAAGGATTTGGCATAGTCAATGAAGGAGGTTTTTCTGGAACTCTCTTGCTTTCTCCATGATCCAGCGAATGTTGGCAATTTGATCTCTAGTTCCTCTGCCTCTTCGGAAACCAGCTTGTACATCTGGTAGTTCTCGACTCACATACTGCTGAAGCCTAGCTTGTAGGATTTTGAGCATCACCTTGCTAGCATGTGAAATGAGTGCAATGGTGCGGTAGTTCGAGCAATCTTTGGCATTGCCCTTCTTTGGGATTGGGATGTAAACGGATCTTTTCCAGTCTTGTGGCCACTGCTGGGTTTTCCAAATTTGCTGGCATATGGAGTGCAGCCAAATTTGTTGGCATATGGAGTGCAGCTCTTTCACAGCATAATCCTTTATGATTTTGAGTAACTCAGCTGGAATGCTGTCACCTCCACTCCCTTTGTTGTTAGTGATGCTTTCTGAAGCCCACTTGACTTCACACTCCAGGATGTCAGGTTCGAGCTCAGTGACCGCACCATTGTGGTTATCAGGAACATTTAGATCGGCCTTATATAGTTCCTCTGTGTATTCTTGCCACCTCTTCTTAATCTCATCTGCTTCTCTTAGGTCCTTGCTGTTCTTGTCCTTTATTGTGCCTACCTTAGCATGAAATTGTCCTTTGACATCTCCAATTTTCCTGAAAAGATCTCTAGTCTTTCCCATTCTATTGTTTTCCTCTATTTCTTTGCATAATTAAGTATCCTAACACTTCCGAACTCCCCACAACCACCACAAGCCACCAACATACAGACTTCTCCTAATAGATGTAGTACCACTTCAGGGAGGCGTTGCAGAAGAACAGGTGAATGACACTGAAAGTTTATGTTTGCCTGGCATGACTTGGGCTGATAGAATCAAAATGCTTTCAATAAGATGAATCACAGAAGCCTTCTTTTGGATTGTACCATGGAGGTAATCAGCTCACTAATCATGCTGCTGCATCAAGAGACCTTGTGTGGGGCAATAGCAGAGGTGGGGCAATATCCATTTTAAAAGTAACGACAAGGATGTCCATTAACCATTGTTTATACTTGCCTTGGAGGTTTTGTATAGAGAGGTTAGGCAGGATGAAAGAATACAAGGTATGAGGATGAAGAATGAAACATTCAAATTAAGAGCATTTGTGGATGATCTGGTATTATTTTTAGAAAGATTGTTAAAATACATTGAGGGCGCAATCCTATGACACATGTGCATTGCGTTGGCCCAAGGCTGTCGCGTCTGCGCCAGCCAAAGAGCTGGAAGGTCGGTGCACTCACTCTGACCCAGAGCACCATCCTAACCTACAGTTGAGCCAGCAGAGTTAGGCCAGCAAAGTTTGGCCGGCACAAGGGCCACCATGAAGCACGCTTGGACCACTCTCGGAGTCCGGGAGGTTGGTGCATGTCTGTGTGCTGGCCTCTCTGACTCCAAACACACTTTACTGTGTCTCTTGTGCCGGCCAAACTTTGCTGGCCTAACTCGGCCGGCCTAACTCCAGGTTAGGATTGCGCCCCAGCCGCGCCCGCAGAGTCTTCAGGTAAGCAGGCCCCGTGCTGGCTGAGTTCAGCCAGCGTGGGGTCATGTATGGGCTGGGAGGGGGCCAAACCGGGCGGAGGGTGGGCATTCCAGCAGGTGGGGCAGCCAGCAGTGCAGAGGATCTTGGATGTGACCGTTATGCTGAACCCAACCCCTGTCCCCAGGCTGCAGGGCCTTAATTTGGACCGCTGTGGGATTTTTGAGGATGTCCTTCTTCTTTTGAAGGATTTCCTGCTACAGGTATAGAGTTGGACAAGATGGTTCTTTATGCTTCACCTTAACTATACAGATGTTCCTGCACCTGTATAATCCGGCTGCATCTGGGAATTCGTTCTGAGCGTCAAATCCTTTGTAATCTGCTCATTATTATTTTTTTGAGGTTATTATGTGCTACGCTAAAAGCAAGTATTGAAGTATACCCTTGACACATATACCCAGGAGCCTCTGCTTCGAAGCTTAATTAGCCTCCTAGATCAAGGCCTCAAAGAATACAAATAAAATATGAATAGATCAATCAAAAAGTATTTATACATTGCTTTTCAACATGAAATTCCCAAAGCGGTTTACAGGCAAATAATAATAAAGTTAAAACCATTGTTGTAACAGCTTGTTTCCAACTCTTCCAAAAATGATCTTGTGATACTTTGCAAGAACACAGCATTTCAAGGAGGGACTTTCTTAAAAAAAAGAAAAAAAAAAGCATTTGTCTATCAGTTCATAGATTAAAAGCAGGAAAGAAGGTACAAAGCTAACACATAAAACATAAGAGGTCAATCTGTAAAACCACCACATTAAGTCAATTCTCAAATTGCTGTCACAAATTGTGGGAGCTGCTTCATCACTAAGGTGAGTGGTTTTTGTCGGCACTGTCTGAATGAACACTGAAAACTCCATTCATAACAAAATCAGTATTCGTTCTTCAACCCACATGAAATGCATTATGGGAATTGCAGGTCGGTGGAATCACCGGAATTCTGATGAATTGTGGCAGATTCTGATGAATCTTCTCATGAAGACTGAGCAAGTTGTAGCCATGTGTCTGGATGAAGGAAGCATTCTGAGCTGCAACCTTTGTTGTGTTGCCCACACGGTGGACAAAACTGATCTACTTTCAGCTGAGATGGCATTTAGATCAAGATATTAAAACATACAAGAGGAAGTAACCGTTGTATCGTAAATTCCGTTGTGTATTACCAAAGGGATGAGTATTCGGTTTGCCATTTTAAACCTGTCATTAAACAGAAGGCAAACATTTCATCTCCTGTCCATCTGGGTCAGTGAAGCTTTCCAAGGAAGGCGGCTGCATCCTGATGCCAGGGCTCTCTGCTAAAGCCTTCAGCATCAGTTAGAGTGCTGTTCCGCACCTGTTGCAGCCCTCCCATTTTATGGGATGGGGCAAAAGCCTCGGGTGTAGCTCTGCTGGGACGGGAGGAGGGGGCGATAAAGCAGCTCTCTTCTCAGAAAGGCCAGCCGTTTGGGCTCTCCCTCCCTCCCTCCCCTGCCATCATATGGTTCCAAAATGGAGCCTGACATGCTGTGGGAGTGGTGCAAAGTGGCACACAGGGGAGGAGAAACAGCAGAGGGGCAGATCTCCTCCTTCTTTATCCTTGGTCAGCCCTTTGGCTGGATCCACAACTGTTCCCAAGAGTATCTTGGGATGTGGGCGAACAAGCTGAAATTAAATCCGGATAAGATGGAGGTGCTTTTGGTTCAGAAATCCACAGCTCGGGTATTGGACTATCGTCCTGCTCTGAATGGGGTCGCACTTCCTCTGAAAGAGCAGGTTCGCAGCTTGGGGGTTCTCCTGGATTCACAGCTACACCTGGAGTCCCAGGTGGCGGCGGTGGCCAGGGGAGCCTTTGCTCAGCTTCGGCTGATTCGCCAGCTGCAGCCGTACCTGAGCTGTGTGGACCTGGCCACAGTGACCCACGGCCTAGTGACATCTAGATTAGATTATTGCAATGCGTTCTATGTGGGGCTGCCTTTGAAGACGGTCCAGAAATTACAACTAGTACAGAACGCGGCGGCTTGGGTGGTTGCTGGGGCACGTCGGTTTGACTCTGTTGAGCCGCTGCTTCGGCGACTACACTGGCTGCCGGTTCTGTTCCGGGCCCAATTCAAGGTGCTAGTTTTGACCTTTAAAGCCCTTTACGGCTCGGGTCCGGGGTATTTGAGGGACCGCCTCCTTCCATACAATCCAACCTGTACTCTTAGATCATCTGGGGGGGCCCTTCTGACTGTGCCGCCACCAGGAGAAGTGAGAGGGGTGGCGGCCAGGAAGAGGGCCTTCTCGGTGGTGGCCCCCCAACTCTGGAATACCCTCCCCTTCGAATTGAGAACTGCTCCCTCTTTGTTTACATTTCGGCAGGGGCTGAAGACCTTTTTATTCCAAACAGCTTTTAACTGTTGACAGGCTGGCTGGCTGGCTGGTTTGTGTATTTTTATAGTTGATTTTATGATCCACTGGGCGTGTTGTTTTTTAAATTGTATCTGTTTCAATTTTTTGATTGTATTGTTTTTAATATTGTTTTTAATCGTTTTTTAATGTTAATTTTATATTGTGTCTTTTTTATATTGTAAGGCCGCCTTGAGTGCCTCCAGGCAAAAAGGCGGGGTAAAAATCAAATAAATAAATAAATAAATAAATAAATAAATAAATAAATAAATAATAATAATAATAATAATAATAATAATAATAATAATAATAATAA